>JAKSZP010010566.1:0-249077 GCA_022478985.1 Massospora cicadina
TGTCAGGACCCACTATTTTCTATCAGGGATGATCCCTGATACTTTCTTGATCCTGGAGATCAAGACAGCTCAACCCAACCAAATGGGGAGCACAAATTGGGGTATTATCATTAATTAATGAATTGAAATTTGCAAACTAATCAGCAATCATCCTCAATTAATATTATTCTAATTTTATTAATTTTTTAGGAATATCACCTGATTAAAAATCCAATAGACTCCAAAATCTTGTCCCAATGACTTTAGCCAACCTCAGCAGATTGATCTTTAAAAGTTAGCTCTTGCTTAAGGTAATAGGACCATTTGCCAATTAATAGCAGGGAATATCACTTAGTCTAACCTGCAAGTTACTGTCATGAAAATTGTTGTAAACTTTTCATAGCTCCAAGCACCCTTATTGATTGGCAACAAACCTTAATCAATTCATGTAAGTAAGGTTAATTGGTGATAATAAAATTGACAGTTGAACTTTTCAAAACCTTGTTGGGGATAATCCCAGAAAATATCAATCAGCTGCCAGAATCAAATCCTGAAACAGATTGATGGTCATTAGGAAACCAAATCAAACAATAGCTATCAAACAATGATAACTTCAACATCCTCTGTAGGTTACTTATTACAAAGCAATCCTGGAAGATCAAACAGATACGTACTCATAATCTATCAAAGCTGATGATTTTAGCATTCCAATATCCAAACACATCCCTCAGATTGACAAGGTTATCTAGCAAAGATAGATGTAACAGACTAGGTTCCCAAAACTTGGCTTGCCCTCCCAATATATAAACTTGCTTCAAAAGAGAGTTGGCTCAATTGAGCAGCAGGATTGATCAGTATCAGGTTTTCAGCCTGTAGGAAACCAGCTAGTTGTATGCTCGCTGGTGCTAAACCAACACTAGTCTCCACAATGGTTTTATTAATTTAAGTTGAAAATTCTAATAAAATTAATAATTTGGGGTTTTGAATTTTATTAGTGGAATCATGGGAAACGAAAAAAATGATCCCTCCCTATATTGGACCATTCCATATTTAAATTATATTGAGGGTCAAGGGAAATACAATGTTAGGCGCATGGAATAGCTTGGTAACATCCAAAACAGGTAATATCTAAATTGTCCTATCAGAGCTCAGGAAATTGGGGTTACTTAGGTTAAATGACTGATGGGATGGTATTGTCAGACAGAACGTACCCATCTGGTAGAGATTTGATGTATTTCAACCAATTGCTGTCTGCTAAAATAATTGCACCTTGGGGGACCTCTGCCATGCCTATATAAGGGGGATCCCCGCTTAGGTGTCAAATTTGAACTGGCCATGGCAGGTGGAAAATTATTTTATGGGAACCCTGGAATATGCCATGTGATTGGAGTAATCTGACTGCTAGATATAGAATTAGTATCCATTTAGTAGGGGGCAAAGTGTTGCCCTGATTCATGGGTTTCCTCCAAGTATTGGTCAGGGTCTTTTGGCCAATATTGTCAGTATTTTCATAAAAAAGTTATTATTATGAGATTGGACATGTAATTGCCCAATTGTATTTGTTAAATCAAGTTTATTCTTCCCCAAAGCATTCTTTTGCTGAAGTCAAGGTGGCAATTATCTGTAACAGCCATCAGATTTTGATTAATTTCTATAAACTTCAATGGAAGGGCATGAAGGTGACTTGGGTAAATTGCCCATTTTGGGCGGAGATTCAATGTGGCAGTCAATACTCTTCCAGCCTCTAGCTATCTGTTTGGACCCTGGGAGTATGTACTTACTGGTGATATGCACTTACAGGTATCTCCACTGGTGACCACAACCAGGTCAAGGTGCGGTGATATTGGCAGGCTGTCATGATAGTGGCAAGTAATGTTTAGATCACCCTGACAGTTGGGATTCAAAAAATTTAAAAGACAAGCCCAAATGTCATGGGAACAGCTGCTTTGTGAGATGTGGAATTTACTGTGGGAAACTTAACCAAAGAGTGCCAATACGCCATAATTATAAATAGCAACGGGAAACAAACCAGGTTTCATGACCCCAGGGCCCATGAGTCTGGGTGCTGGGTAAAGTGGATAGTATTGGGTGGTTTGAAATTCATCATAAATATTGTCAAGAAATTGATGACTGGACAATAAGTCACCTATATGGAGGATCATATTTTTTGAGTTGAGGTGAGCCTCAAGATTGAGCTATAGATTATGTCAATGCGAAGTAAATTGATCAAAAATTATGGTTCAGAGAATTAAGGGAATTCCGCTGAAGCTTTGATGATAGACAAAGCCCATAATTGATAGCAAATAGATAATTGCTAAGTGGAAGGGCTGAACCTGACTAGGAATACGATGGATTAAGAGTTGAGCATGAGAACAAGAAGGAAGAGGTCTTTTACAAAGAAAAGAGTAGTAGGGAAGAGTTAAAAGAAGCAGCCGTTAGTTAAGTATTAAATAAATTAATATCGTCAGAGAAATAGATCCCTATTAATTACTTTATTATTATCTGTAAGGGCCAGCAATCCTCATATAGCTTGTCCATTGCTCAATGGGTTTACCCTGTGCAAATATTCTAGCAGAATCAACCAAATCCACCAAAAGTTTACATATATAAAAAATATAACTTAAAGTAAGGAAATTTTTAATGAATTTATAGGAAGAAACTAACCATCCATTTTCTCATTGTGTTACAACTGCTTTAATAGATGAGCAATTTTAGGGAATGGCTTAGGAAAGTGCAGGATTGGGGCCCTTGAGATTTGCCTAACCTGGTGAACTTCATCAAGAAGGGGGAAATGAACTTAATTTGAACTGACTTCAAAGAGAGTCGGCGGCAGGCCAAGTTGCTGTCAGATTGTCCATTGACAAACAAATTGTGTTTTTAGTGCAGTTTTGATGGTATTGCGGCAGCATCTTTCCTTATGGGCAATGGGAACCTCCCAAGGCCGCCCATTGTAGGGCGGTCCCAAGAGGTCAATAATGAGTTCAGGGTGCCAACCTGCCCGCACCTGGTCACTTTGGCATCCTTTCAACCAAGCAGGATTAATTTAATGATCTTGATATTTTTGGGGAGAATTCCAAGCTGGCATAAATTTACAACAATAGCCTGATGCCATTGGCAAGTTACACTGATGATTCACATTAGGCGCATTCCTCATAGAAGGTAAACTCCAGTTTAAGTTTGTTCCCGATATTTTGGGGCAGGTTTCAAACCAGCAACAACATTTCCCAATGATCCCAATTCCATTTGTTGAGCTTTGCCAAGAGTTGACACTAGATGCTTTGTATGCCAAAAGTGCATGCCCATTGGGCTTTGTTGCCAAGCTTTCGGGCTCTTAGCCTTGATGCTTAAGGAATGTTGTCATTGACTTTATTTGCACCTTTTTCCCAAGTGGATAATAACTCCTAAAACTCAGCACAAAATCCCTGTTTTGCCATACTAATTTGGCTAAAGTCAATAATGGGTCTGGTGGCAGAGTCCTTAAAGGGCAAGCTGTTACCCAACGCTTATCCACCATGTGGGAGAGGTCGCCCTGGGATGAGGGGGATAGCTTGCCATCTAAGCCCTTTTTTGAAAAAAATTGGAATGTCACCCATTCCAAGTGGAGGGGGCGCTCCACCAGACTTAAATTACCCTTCCCTTTTTCCAAGGGGGGCACCACCACTAGGAAATTGAGCAAGGGCCACATTCTTATGGGCATTGGGCAATTTGTTTGCTATTAGCAAAGCAATATCTGGGGGAGGACGGGGAGTGTCTGGGTGGGTGGCGTGGAAAGTCTTTGCCAGCTCTAAACAGTTGGCAAAATCCTTCGCGGTGACCCAGCTATTCTTATAGGTTGAATGCCTTTCCATGTTACAAGATACTGGACTGATCTGTCATGGTTGGATGACTTTAAAGTAGGAACAGATGCTAAAGACAAGGCTGGGTGACAGGATGCCCAGAAGGTGAAGCTTTAGGCTCTTCTTGACCTGAAACACACCTTAGATCAACGCTGGGTGCAAGCCAAACATGCCCAGGTTGATACTAATGGGGTGCAAAACGCCCAGCCTCTGATCGCGGCCCAGGCACTAAAACAAACAATTTACGTTATAAAAAAAGATGGTTTGATTTGCTTGGTTGGAGAGCAAGGGTTCAAGTCCCGCTCTAGCTATGAAATTTTAAGCTCAGGTAACATACAGCTTCAATTGATTACTCAAGTGAAGGCACTTTTGGTGTATTTTACTAAAACGTATGGAAGCGTCTGTTTATCGGAGTGTCAAGGCTTGGGCGCATTTCCGCAGAACCCAAATTTCCCCAGCACACTTTAAATATGTTTTTGCGACCAAAATTCCTTGTTGGTTGACTTCCTTAAATAAAAATACCCATTTTTTTACATTTTACTTATGGTTCCTTGGGCTAACTTAGTGGCGGACCTCTTTGGGGAGGTCTCCAACTAAGTGGGCCACTACCTTCTATAGAAATTTACCAAGATACCAGGTGCTCCCTTGGGCCGCCCAGGTCCCCTCCAGATCGAGGCACCCAAGCACCCTGACGCCAAGTTACACTTGATTATGGACTTCCCTCTGGGGTCCACTCAAGCTGTTATGTTCCTAACTTACCTGGTCTTATATGTTGCTTTCTACACCCTTGCCTGGGGTACCTTTGGCACAGGCACCGTTTGAGGTGTCTTATTACCTTTTTTATTAACGGCTAGTTCCCTAGAAATGTGGGTTTGCATCCCACATCACCTTGCTGGGAACAAGAGAGTTACAGACACTCTCTTGACATGATCATCGAAATTTGTGGGAAGCCAGGATGCCCTCCACTTCAGCTTCCTCCACACCCTCAATCACAATGAACTATGGATTTGAGGAGATTGTCCCCTTGAACGGGGACAGCTGAGACACATGGGAGACTGGGCGTTGCTTCCAGCGGGGTGGCAATTTTAAATGGAAAGCACCATTTCCAAAGTATTCTTCCACCAAGTGGGGACCTGAGAATTTACTTGAAAACTTACGTAGGGGCACCTGCTTCTGCAAAAGGCGCATGTTGAGCATAACGTGTGAACCTACTTTAATCTCATGTGCTAGGAGACACTTCTGATACACAAACCGTTTGTAATCACTTATGGCCTTAGTTAAATGCTCCTGAACCAGGGACTATGTGTTCTGAATGCGCAGAGCGTGGTTGGCTGCAGCCAGTACCTCTGAGTGAAGACCTGGGCCAACTGAAAAGGAAGGATTATACCCTGAGGTTGCTTTATATAGGAAAAAGCCAGTGGGTGCGTGCATTTCATTATTGTATGCAAACTGAGCGAGGGTAAGGTCATCAGCCCATGTATCTGAGCAGCAGCAGTGGATCACCGCAGATTCTGTTCTAAGATCTAAATGACCTGTTCAGTTTGTTCATCCAACTGTGGATGGTACGAAGTGGAGCAATAGGGTGTGATAAAAATTGCAAGAGCTCATTATAAAACCACACTATAAACTGAGTCCTGTGGCTGCTGACAATTTCTTTCAGAAGCCCAAACATTGAAAGCACATGACGCACAAACAGGCGAGCAGTTTCTTTGGAAGTGATGGCGGAAGAGAATGGGATAAACAAGGAGAATTTGGTGAAGTGATCTATGACCACCATAACCGCTGTAAAACCCTTGTAGCTGGAGAGCTCAACAATAAATCCACGGACACTGATGTTCATGGGCCCTCTGCCCGCTGTAAGGTATTTAAGAGGTCATTCCTATCAGACTGATATGATATGACCCATGCGCATGTTACAAGTCCGCAATCCATGCTGGGACATCCTTTAACAAGTCTGGCAAATTATAGGTGCGCTTGATTAAATTGATAAACTTCTTATTATCTGGATGACAAAATGTGGGTGGATTGTGATAAGCCTAATTTACTTCAGCCTGGAGAAGGGGAGGGACTCACACTTGTGACCAAAAATTGGAGGAGCCCCTCATCTAGAGAATAGAGAGAATGCCTGGAGGAAGGGAGGGACAACTGCTCCAAAAGTTCACCCCTTCCGCGCACACTGTTTGTGCTGCTAAGACCCACAAAATCAAGGGTGCATTTGGGCGAGATATGCTGCCAAAACTGTGGAAGGAACAAGGGCCAAGGTTTTAGTGGGGGAACGATTGTTATGAGGTCCGTCTCATCTGAGTCAGTGGGACAATGGGTGGAGTTGCAGCTTAGAAAATTGGGGAGAACCTTTTACTCTTTTTTCACAAAATTGTATTAAAAGTCAAAGCCGCACAAATGCTGGTAGGATTGGGCCTACCGGTGTGCCAACTTCTGTGGCTTGCAGAAGTAAGGAAGAGCTTATTGCCCGTTTTCAAAGTCAACTCATGCTGAGCGCCCTGTAAAAGATACCGCCAGTGAGTCAAGGCCCACGCCACAATAGCCAAAATCTTATTGTAGATGGCCCAGTATTGCTTAGTGGAAGAGAACTTTCAGGAATAATAAGTGACTGGGTGTTCCAACCCATCATGTTCTTGAAGCAAGACAGCCCATATCATGGCGGAAGTTGCATCACACACTACATTATAGGGCTTGGAGGGGTCTGCATTCTTATGGATGTTGGTGACAAATACACCTTCTTAATCTAAATTAAGCCTTTTGGCACTTGGGCGTCCATCAAAAGAGGACGTTCTTGCCTGTGAGTGGATGGAGAGGGGCTAGCTGTGAGAGTACAGGGGAGAAGTTTCTAGGATTATAATGGGATTTAAGAAGCTTCTCAATTGCTATTGAGTCATGGGAATTGGGCACTAACTGATGGCATCCAGTTTGCTTGGTGGTATGCCGTACCCATCTTTCAAGATGATATTGCCCAAAAAGGTGACTTTTTCCCGATAAAACTCGCATTTTGATGGCTTGTCAAACAAAACCACCTTATTAGGGACATTTAATACCGATTCCAAGTCCTTTGCATTTTTTTTGGGAGTAGGTGAGTGGACCAGAATATCATCAATATGCGATCACATAGGTGAACTGGAGATCACTTGGCACACTATCAAAGATCCTTTGGAATGTTGCAGGCGCATTTTTAAGCCCAAAAGACATTACTCGAAAATTGGAATATGCCTCATCTTGTCTGGATAGCAGAAAGCCATTAATGAAATTCCATCACCTGAATTTGATTAAAGGCTTTAACTAGACCAAGTTTTGAGAACATTAAAGACTTATCAATCAATCTTTCTTTTGCTTCGATACCCAAATCAAAGCCAAATTCAAGTTTTTTTAAAAAAATACAAAAAACAACCTCTTGATTGAGCCAAAACTTACCAATGTTGATGCAATCGACGCCTGCTGCCCCAGCTTGGGGTGGTGGTGTGCCGCCATCTGGCATCTTTCAGCCGCCACCAAAGAGTGCCCAGGCTGGCTCTGCTAGCCCTCCCAACGCTACCAGGCGTTATGTCCCCCTCAGGACTTGGCCCACCACCTCACCAGCTCTCAGGCGGTTCTCTGGAGCCCTTTGGTGCTCCCATGGAGCAATTTGCATTTTGACCTCCGTGTCAAATATGGGAACCTTTTCCCATATGCAAGCATGACCATCGTCAAGATAGCTACGGCGGTTTTCAAACCCACTGGCTTTATTGACTTCCACCCCTTTAAGGGGTAGTTCGACCTCAGCTTCCACTCAGAAGCTGATGCAGTGGCAGCAGCCAAGCTGCCATTAATCTTAAAAAATTCCTTTGCCCATTGTTTGCACCCAGCTCCCAGATGAGGCCACTTTAGTGGTCCAGTTCGCTGGTTGCCCTCTTTCCTTTCCCCCAAATGCCTCCGCCATGAGCTCACGGAGGGTTTGGCCATTTACAGCGCAGATCCCATGTTGCAGTTTGTGGTTCCCAATGGGGAAGATCAGTTGGTAGGGCCTCATGCCTTTGCAACAATCTGTCCATTTCATTGCAACTCTCACTTCACGATTCCCCCTACACCATGATCAGATCCACCCCTGATCACCCATTCTGGGCGCATGTCAAAAATGGCTGCGCCATTTGCCCCTTGTGCTTCAAGCTTGACCACTCGAAGTGCAAGTGCCCCACAGTTGCCACTTCCACCACATCCGCCACTCAGGGCTTGGGAGCCGCCCCAGCAGCTGCCTCGCCCCAATTTTTTGAATGGAGCTCAATTCTCCCGCCCCCAATGTTGGGGAATTCTGGCGCCGCTTCAAAAGCAGCAGCCAATCAAAATTTACAAAAATTTAAAAATTTTGAAAATTTGACCAGATTACAGAATCCTGAGTTGATAGCTGAATCAGTTTCAGCTGAGCTGCCATGGTTGACAGCACGTGGCCAATCAGCTCCAGCCACAGCCCTAATTCCTGTGGCTGGCCCAGCGCTGGCCAAATCCAATCCATTCAAGGCTCTCAAATGGATTGAGGAGGATGGACGGCCATGCCACATGAAGCCCGATTTTTCTTTGGAGGAGTTCTTTGTTGACCCTCCCAAATCGCGTTCCCACCATTTTTGTCCAAAAATTGGGTTTCCCATTTATAAAAATATTAATGATATGGCAGTTGCGGCTGCAGATGCCCCAGCCAACACCCTCCTCTGCCAGCAACGCCATGGGGCAATGGAGCCCCTTGTCAAGGGTATTCCTATCCCCAATTTTCCGCATGATTTTGAGGAAGATGCAAAGTATTAAATTGAGGAGCTTGCTTTTGATGCAAGCCATGCTTGCATTGATGCAGAAAAAACTTCTCTTTTCGACCCCAACTATCCCCTAACTCAACGGCGCATTAAGTCATTTACTTATGTGCCATCTCTCATCAATTTTGCTGATCATCAACTTGCTCAATATGTTGAGGCGATGGACACCGCCGGCCTCATTAATGAAGAAAACCCCCAATTATACCTCCTTATGCCCCATGTCGCTGATGCTCCCATCCCAATGCTGTCTACCATGGTCCGCCAGCTAAAGCGGGCGCCGGACAAAATTTTCCACAAAGCCTCCTCACCATCTGATATGGCTTCCTAGGCTGATAACCTAGGGGCTATATTAGGATTTTTTTAAATCCATGATAATCCCTTTGTTTGGCCCATTTGCAAATAAAGATGCTTGGCGGCTCCCCCTTTTGGGTTGGGCACCACTAGTACTAAAAAAGACTTGTCAATCGCCTGGTCAATACTATGTTCCAAAGGCAGTAGGTAGGGGCCATGAACCATGGTATTGTTGAGGTGGCCATAAGCCACTCAGATAACTAAGTGAACCATCCACCTTCTTGGCAAAGACAATAAGAGAAGCCACAAGGGGTGACTCCTAAACAACTAACTCATTTTGAGCATGTTATCCAGATAGGCATTGAGAGCAACCTCCACCTCTGCCATATACGGGTACAGTGGGCAGTTTATGTTCATCACCTGCACCCTAGTCTTGAACTTTAAATCAAATTTCGTATGTGGGGAAGGCAGTTATCCTTCTCAGAATCAAAAATACTCTGGTAGCCTGTCAATGCAGCGGGGGATTCTGGCGGAAGACCCATGGGAGATACAGGGGTTGTAACCAAGCCACGGTTTTAAGCCTTGGTAAGGGTATGCAATAAAGGAAACTCACCCTCCACCTGACCTCTGGAAAAAAACAGCGTGTTAGATTCTAATTGGATTCTCACATGCTGCCAATGCCACCAACCCACAACAAAGATTATTGGGAACACAAGGTTAGGCATTACCAAGAAGCAATTTCAAAAACTAAACCGGTGAACTAAGAAGGGTACTGGGCGCCATAATTTATAGGATGTCTGGGAGGCTGACGAGGCGACCAACCCTGCTGGCCCCAAGTCCAAGTCAAGGTCCAGCTGCTGATACAACTCCAGACTCATGAAGTTGCCAACTGCTCCAGAGTCAACTAAAGACCCAAAGGACACCTGGTGAGCCCCAAAATTAATTTTCACTGGTAACAAAAAGTGCGCGTAATACTGTTTATTGGCGGATATGGACATTTCAGCTGTCACCAAAGAGAGTGCAAATACAGTTAAACCAGAGCACACCGACACAGGCACATGTGCGGCGTCAAGACCTGGGATGAATATAGATACTGATTTAACGTTGGGAACTAAACCTGAGGCCAAGTTGGTAAATACAATCATGAATTTTTCATTTTGAGGGAACCCATGGGGAAAGAAAAGGGTAATGGAACAAGTTGACCATGAAGGAATACCTCCAAAGAAATCTGGGATCTACTTATAAAATGTACAATTGACCAGACAGTTAACCAAAGCCAGGCTACTGACTGAACATTCATAAGGAAGATAGTAACCACTGCTTCACCTATACTGACAAGGAGGTCAGAAATGGTCGAGAAAATCGATGGTTTATATGTCATGATAGTGGCAAGTAAAAGTTTAGACTGCCATGCCAGTTGGGATGCAAAAATATTCAAAAGACAAGACCAAATGCCATGGGCACTGTTCCTTGAACGACGTGGATATGTACTGTGAATGAATTAACCAATGAGCGCCATAATCCGTAATTATAGATAGCAATTGGGCAACGAACCAGGTTTTCATGGCCCAGGGCCCGTGGGTCTGGGTGCTGGGAAAAGTGGGATTGGATTGAATGGTTTGAATTTTGTCATATATAAAAATAGAGCTTGGGTTACAGGAATTTTTAATGAATTTAGTAGAAGGAAATCAGCCATCAATTTTCTCAGTGCGTTATGACTTCTTGGATTGATGATCAATTTTGTGTAATATCTTAGGAAAGCATGGGGTTGGGGCCCTTAAGTTTTGGCCTACCCCAGAGATCTTTGAGCAAGAGATGGAAACGAACCTAATTTGAACTGACTATGAAAGAGTCAGCAGCAGGATGAGTTGCTGTTGGTTCAACCATGGATGCTCAAATTGCAGTTTTGCCACAGTTATGACAATTAGTGCAATGTCATCTCGCCCAATGGGCAATGGGAACCTCCCAAGGTCACCCCATTTAGGGGTGGTCCCAAGAGGTTGGGAACAGGTTTGGGGTGCCCAACCTGCCCGCACCTGGTTGCTTTGTCATCCGTTAGACCAAGCAGATTCATTGGATGATCTTGATATTTTTGGAGTGGTTCTGAGCTGGTAGTGATTTCCAATAATGGCCCAAAACCATCAGTGAGTTCTACCTATGATTCAATATTAGGTACATCTTTCATAGAAGGTACATGGCCATTGGGCTTTGTTCCTAATATTTTTGGGGTGAGTTTGAACCAGTAAAAACATTTCACAATGGCTCAATGTTATTGTCAAGTTTTTCTGAGGATTTGACACTAGAAGTTTATATGCCAAAAATGCATTATAGGAAGAGTGTCTATAACTCTCCTGTTCCCAGCGTGGTAGTGCATGGTGCACAGGACCAAAGCCAGGGAACTAATCGTTAGTACTAAGGTTACTAGAGCCCATCAGAGGGTGCTTGAACTCAAATAACACAGGGCGAGGATGGTTATCATAATAGAAAATAACCTAAATGGAATCACACGGTGCTCAAAGGGGTAATATAGGCGCCCTAGGCTGGAGGGAACCTGGGCGACTTTCAACAATGCATGGGTGGATAGATTTATTGTAGTTAAAAATAAATGGTTAACGTTGCATGAGACCTCCTTGAAGAGGTCTGCGCACAGGATTGTCCAAAATAACATATATAAAAGGTGTATTTAGCGAAGGGTTTATTGATAGGGAAGCTGACCAACGGGAGAGATTGGTCTTGACATGAGAAACCAAGGGAATTTGAGAAAACGATCAATTGAAGGAAGTGGGTCTAAGCCGAGATACACCAATAGGTGCACACTTCCATCAAGAAATAAACTGTACTTGGTAATTGACCAAACTCAGGTAATTGATTGTAGGAGCGGATGACCCAAGCTGAAAATTTCAAAAACTGAATGATTTTTGAGACCCAGTTCACCTAAAAACTGAAAAGAACCATTTTTATTTAATGCAAAGCTGGTTCGTTTTAACGCACATGCTGTTATGCAGGGCCAAACAACTATTGCATCCCTAGGGCCAACCTGAGTGTAACTCGCCTACACCCAGCGTTGATCCAAGGTATGCTTGAGGTCAGGGAGGCCAGCCAACTTCATCTTCTTGGCCTCCTGAAATGCAGCTTTGTCCCTTGTATTAGTCCCCATGATTATGTCATTTTTTGGCTATGACGTTACCCTCTCACCCTTTTAGGGCTCCACACCCCTCAGGGGGCTCGTGCAGGGAAAATTTCTTGTGGTCTTAGGCCAACTTTATTGCAGCAACGGTTTGATGTAATTGAATTTGGCTGCCTTAGGAAAACGTTTGTGGAAAGCATCAATCAGGTCTTGGGCATGTACACAGTCACATGCTGGTACCCAACTGTTTCCAAAGCATCAAATCCCTTCCAAGATATCAATTACTCAAGCCTTCTTTTAAAGCGGCGGGAGGCTATATTTCTTTCACTTTCCACTCTGGCGCCCCATTCACGAGATAAGCCTCAGGAGTCTCTGGTGGGGGCCCTTGAACAATGTCAATTTGCTCTCATGAAAGACATAAAAGATTTGAAACAAAGAGGATAGTTCTAACTGGCATAAGGCGTGGCCCACATTTTTAACAACGCGGCAAGGGCCAATCCTCTTGGGTCCCCGATTTTTGTATGGCTGCTTGATAGGGATATTACAAGCATCAAGCATCACGAGATCCCCTTCTTTGTATGTTAGACTTACTCATCTCTTACCATCAGAGTTCTCCTTATATACTTGCATAGCCGCCTCCAAACTTGTGGAAACCCTCTGGTGTACTTTCTTGATAGTCTTAGCAAAATTTACCACCGCTTCAAATTTAGATTCACTTCTGGGCACCATGTTAAAGGCGGGGTTAAAACCATGGTTGACGAAAAATGGGGAACAACTGATAGAAGCATGCAAAGCGTTGTTGTAGCTAAACTAGGCTATAGGAAGGTGAAGAACTCAATCTGAATGATCTGAGTCAGTGTAACACCGCAGAAACTGTTTTAAGCACTCGTTCACTCGTTCAGTCTACCCATCTGATTGTGGATTATAGGCAGTTGAATGGCAGGGGCGAATTTGAAGAGTCTTTCACAAAACTCTTGCAAAAAATGAAGGTAAACTGGGGTCCCAATCACTAATAATTTCTTGGGGGACCCCATGGAGCGTAAACACATAGGTGACGAAGAGCCTAGCCATTTCAGCCGCGGTCATTGTTGTACTGCAAGAAATAAAATAGGCTAACCTCATAAGTGGTCCACCACCACCATGATGGCATCATAACCATCAGAAACAGGTAATTCCACAATGAAATCCACCGATAGGGAAGTACAGGGCCCTTCAGCCTTTTAAACTGGTACCAAAAATCCACTAAAGGTTTTCAATTTGGTTTCATTTGATTGCAGATCAGACACTTTTTACAATACAGTCCCACCTGAGCAGGTAAGCCCTTTGAAATTGTAGGTGAATCAAAATAACTCCAAAGTCTTTGCTTTCTCAGGATGACCAACGGTGAATACAAAATAATGGTCCCAGATGATTTCCAGGAGAAGGAGTCCAGCAGGAACCCATATGCTCCCCTGAAACCATACCATCTCATCCTCTACATGATAGCCTTTGGTTAGATCCTCCTGATTCAGCGCGCTCTTAGCATGTACCATAGTATATTCAGCCAATAATGGCTGAGAAAGGACTACCTTTCTGAACATATTGTATTCCTCCTCATTTTACAGAGGTGCAAGCGCTGGCCTGTTGGCCGTGGAAGAGGAAGTTGAGATATAATTCTTACCCATTGGAATCATCAACTGGGTGTTATGAACCTTCTCCCTATTTTTGGATCAGGAGCTAATGTAGGATTGTGGCTCAAAGCATCCGCCAACCAATTATCCTTGCCATTTGTAAACCCATAAGAAAATGCAAATTGTGCAAGGGGCTCTTCCAACGGGTCTGCCATGGAGTCAAGTAATGAGGTGCGCGGTAGTAGAGTAAGGTACGGTGATCTGTACGTACATGGAAAGATTAGGAAGAGTCATGCAAGTGATGGCGCCAATAAGTCAACGCCTCCACCAATGTAGATAACTCTTTGTAATAAACGGCGTAGTTTAACTTAGGCAGAGACATCCTCCTAGAAAAATATCCTGCCAGATGCTCTATCCCATCTTCACCTACTTGTAATAAGGCTGCCGCTATGGTGAAGTTGGAGGCATCAGTAGACTCAATGACTCCTAATCAGGATCTAAATGGCGAAGGAAGGACGTGGACAACAGGGTGCTCTTTACTGCTTGGAAAGCATCCTCCAAAACGGGGGACCACTGAAGCACTTTTTCACCACTTGCCTTATACAAGGGCGCTGCAATCTCAGAAAGATTTGGCGTGAACTTTTGAGGAACGTACACGTCCCCAAAAAGCTTCTTAATTCCTTAACTGAAGTCAGGGTAGGCCACTCAGGAATTGCCCTTTCCTTATATGGAGTTATCATGTGTCCTTGATCAAACATGACGTTGCCCACAAAGGTGACCTGGGACTTGAAAAATTCACACTTGCTAATCTTCAGCGTAAGGCTGACTGTCTTCAACCGCTCCACCACTTGCTGAAGGTGTAAAGTATGGGACTCATGATCAGGGGAAAACACCAGAATATCATCCATGTGGGCAACCGCGCATACCCCCAGAAGGTCACCCAAAGCTGCATAAATATGGCGTTGAAAGATAGCAGAGGCATTATTAAGCCCAAAGGGCATGACCTGAAACCAGAAAATTCCTTTTCTGGTATAAAATCTGGTTAGCCACTCCTGGCCCTTCTTAATCCTGATCTGATTAATGCATTGAGGCAATCCAATTTGGAGAAGACTTTAGCTTTCTCTACATAGCGCGCAATCTGAGAATTCAAAGGGATGGGATGGAGGTCTGGTACAGTAACATTGTTTAGGTTTCCATAATCTATGCAAGGCCTAATACCATCAGTTTTCTCCACAAAGAGAAGTAGGGAGCATACAGAAAAGGTACGCTGAAAAATCGCACCTTTGAATAAATGCTCTTTAACCCACACATCTAATGCTGCTTCCTCCCATACATTCAAAGGGTAAATTAGGGAATCTATACGCACCAGTCAACTGTGAGATTGAACACGCAATCAAATTATGAAAGAGCAGGTAATTCACTGGCTGAAGCCGCATCAAACAAAGATTCCAAACCCTCCAAACAAGAAAGTAAAGGTAACTCCAGTGAGGGATTCAACAATGGAGCGAGACTAAGGGTGTGGATATTGGACCAGTGGGGCAAATCTCCCTGGAAGTTAGCCTCAGACAAAAGAACAATTAGCGTACGACCATTCTTTAAAGTTAAAAACAAGTTATTGTCTCTCAAGTTGGTTCTGACGTCAAACTTTCGTCACCATTCTACTCCCAAAAAATGGGGTATAAAAGATTTTTGATTGCTTGGAACGGTCAGTTAAAAGACACTTGCCCACTTGATAATCCAATAACCATAGTACCTTCAGGGTGGGAATACCTTGAAAAGCCCCTCCTTTAACCATACCACCTGGCACATAACTCAGATCAAGGTAGTCGGCCAGGTTTTTGTCAATGAAATTCTCAGAGGCTCCAGTATCCACCAAGATAGTAGTGCTAATTTAACATGAAGGGGATAAATGGGTAGCAGTTATCAAAATTAACCTGAATGATATTTATTTATAGCAGAAAACGCCAACACTTCCCCACCATAATGTTCTTTAGGCGTAATCAAACCTCCAGGGTACGTTTCTGCATTATAGAATGGAGAGGGATAGTTGGCCACTCTTACTACTGAAGCCACATATCCCACCATATCTTCAGCAGCTGCATAAACGGTCTATATTGTATTTGTAGCTCCTTTTCCACCTCCTGAGTTCTGCAGATCATGGGAGGGGACAAGCGGGGGTCCTCAGGGCTAATTTAAAATAATGGAATGGAGTCCACTTCTAAGCCATATGGGAAGAGACATGACTCAGTAGTATATCTGAGAATGCCATTACAAAACGTGTTTTTGGTCGTGAATGACCCTATTCCTACTTTGGCAACAGGTTGTATGACGTAATCCAAGGCCATTGCCCCTCAGTCTCACCCTTGAGGATACCATCTTCACCATTCAAATGCAGTTCCAAGAAAACAAGTCTATTTGAATCAAATTTATTATTTTTGCGGAAATTCAGGAAATCTTGACTCTCAGACTGCAAAGCATCTGTATCCACTGGGTATGAGCAAGAAGGGCGGTTACTTTCAAGTTGGAGGTAGCAAAAATAACACTAGATGCTCCGACTTTCAGGAAAAAGAGTAAACAGTGGTGAGCCCCACCACGGCCATAACCAACAGCTGGCACACACCGTTTGCACTTTGTGAAAGTCCCACAGGGAAAAGTTCGTGCACGTAAAGTAAAATGGTTGGTTAACTAATGTAAGGAGAGTGTCTATAACTCTCCTGTACCCAACGTGGTATTGCATGGTGCACAGGGCCAAAGCCAGGGAACTAATCGTTAGTACTAAGGTTACTAGAGCCCAGCAGAGGGTGCTTGAACTAGAATAACACAGGGCAAGGATGGTTGTCATTATAGAAAATAACCTAAATGGAATCACATGGTGCTCAAAGGGGTAATATAGGCGCCCTAGGCTGGAGGGAACCTGGGCGTCTTAACGGTGCATGGGCAGGTAGATTTATTGTAGTTAAAATTAAATGATTAACTTTGCACAAGTCCTCCTTGAAGAGGTCCACGCACAGGGTTGTCCAAGATAATATATGTAAAAAGATGTACTTAGCGAAGGGCTTTATTAAAAGGTAATTCGACCAATGGGAGAGATTGGTCTTGACATGAGGAATTTAAGGGTTTTTGGGAAAACAATCAATTTAAGGAAGAGGGTCAAGCTGAGGCGCACCAATAGGTGCACACTTCCATTAGGCAATAAATTGTACTTGGTAAACAACCAAACTCAGGTAATTGATTGTAGGAGCAGCTGACTCAAGCTGGAAGTTTTGAAAACTGAACGGGTTTTGAGACCCCGTTCACCTAAAAACTGAACAGAACCATTTTTATTTAATGAAAAGCTGGTTCGTTTTAACGCACATGCTGTTATGAGGGCTAAAATTCTCTTACATCCCTAAAACCAGCCTGGGCATACCTCGCCTTCACCCAGCGTTTATCTAAGGTATGTTTGAGGTCAGGGATAACAGCCAACTTCACCTTCTTGGCCTGACATGCAGCTTTGTCCCTTGTATTAGTCCCCATGATTATGTCATTTTCCAGCCATGATATCCATGCCCATTGGGCTTTGTTGCCAAGCTTTTGGAGCTCTTAGCCTTGATGCTTAAGGCTTGTTGCCATTGACTTTATTTGCACCTTTTTCCCCATGTGGATAAAAACTTCCTTAGAACTTAGCATAAATTACTTAGATATGCTATTCTGATTTGACTGAAGTCAATAGCCAAGATGTGTGGCGGAGTCCTTAAAGGGCAATCTGTTATCAATGCTTGTCCACCATGTGGGCATTGTCGCCTTGGGAGACCAGGGAAACAGCTTGCATCCTCAACCCCCTTTTTTGACGGGAATGAGATTGCCACCCAGTCTAAGTGGAAGAGGAATTCCCTCAGACTTACACAGGCCCATTAATACCTCAAAATGACCTCACACCTTCTGAGGCCATTAGTTATCAGCTTACAGCACCTGTCATGTTTACATGAATTCACTGAGAGACCCAACTGCTGAAATAAGGCTGGGCGTCAAAATATAAAAAAGGTCAAGCTATAGGACCTCCCTAACTTAAGAATACCTTTGACCAACGTTAAGTGAAACTGAGATATGCCCATGTTGGACCAGGTGAAGTGCGTGATGACCTGACCTGTACTACAGCAGTGGCGCTAAAAAGAAGTAGCTATCTTCTTAATAATGATGGTTCAATTTAGTTGCTAGGTGAATGGGGTTTTAAAACCCATTCAATTTTTGTATTTTTAAATTTTGGTCAGGTGTTCTTGCAATCAAGAACTCAAGTTTGGGCAATCTTGAGCTATAGTACCCAGGCTGACGGAAGTGTGCACATACTGGTGCACTTAGGCTTACCACTTCCACTGATTGACAATTCCCTCCTGATTGTTTAATTATGTTTCCTTGAGACCAACCTTTCACATTGGTCGACTTCCTAATAAAATTACCCGTTAGTTTATAAATTCATTTGAGGTAAGCCAACCAGGTGACAAACATTACCAAAACAGAAATACCAGACAGGCGAACCAAAAACATGAACCAAACGCTCTAAATGAGCGGTAAGACACAAAAATATTAAAACAACTGACCAGGTGGAAAAATGGCGAACCACTTATCCCACCATGGCAGAAGGGGAAGGGGGATCAGGGGGCTCATCCTCATCATTGAAGTCCTCCTTATAGGAAAGAGTGTGGGTTAAGGTGGAGGGCAATGGTGTGGGGTGATCAGCAACATGTGGGTTGAGATCATTGATGATAGGATGGTCAGGGAAATTGCCTGCAGCAAAGATTGCACCTAGTTACTGGGATAAGCTTTGTTTCACATGAATGCGGATGGAAGGAAGCTGAGTTTACAAAGCGGTGGTTGCACGGGTGACTTTTGGCTTGTCCTGTGAAGTGACAGCCACTTTCTAGATGGCGGTATTAGTTTTTTTGTAGAGGCTAAGGATGCCACGTTTGCCTTTGGGGACAGGGTCAGGGCAATAGTAGGAAGAGGGAAACCCTTGGATAGTATCACCACTGATGCAGCAGCACACATGCGGATGTCAGCATTATCTTGGTGATCAACTGCTGCTTCAGCGTGCTGGTGGAGAAAGTGGAAAACATGAGCGTCTGGCTGGGGGCCATAAAAATGCCAAGGGGTCTGAATGGGGTGCTGTACCAAGATAAATTATTTGATTTGGACATCCATTTCTTCAATAGCAATTTTTCGCCTCATCAGTTTCAACCAATGAGGACCATGGGTTCAAGCCATATAGGAAATTGATGTTGGTGAATTGATGAACTTTGTCTGTCAATTGAAGAATAGAATGGGACTGAACTGTTGTCCAAGCTGTCTCCTGATTGGTTGAAGCGCAGGTGGCACTGGACTGAGGAGAAGACTGATTGGCAGTTGCAGGCACTGCAGTGGCAGCAGGCTTTGGGATAGGGGGAAGGATTGTACCCCATACTGGAAATTCAGAGGGTGTGTGGCCAATTGGGGTCCAAATTAAGACAACGCCAGTACAGTGGAAGCATTGAGAGAGGAAAATTTATGCTTTGAGTATCCAACTCAAAGCAGAATGGGCAGATGGTCTTCCCGCCCTTGATGTGGGCCAAGAATGGGTGGTCGGGGGCAGAGGGAATGATGACATGGGAGGATTGGCAAAGCAATTTTATTGAAATTTGGGCTAATTGTGGCGAATGCCCGAGGCCCAGTGAGGCGAGCGGCCCCATCGGAGACCACAAACTGAAGGATTGGGTTGGATCAGTATGTGGCCAAACCTTTCATTAACTCTTGATGGAGCACTGTGGGGGGAAGGTGCATGGGCAACCCTGTAAATTGAACCACCATAGTGGTTTCCGTGGGGAGCCAGGTGCACGTTGTTGGTATAGGGGTGTCCTAGAAAACCAGGGGCATGGTAGCCGCAGTGGCAGCATCAGCTTCACAAGTGAAGCCTAGATTAATATACCCCTTATAGGGGCAGAAATCTATGAAACTGGCTGGCAGCATCACCGCCTGGGACAGGTCAATAATTGCTTTCTCAGCATATGAGAATAATTTCCCATATTTGACCTGAAGCCAAAACACAGCTGGGAGCAGGGGAGAACAAGTGGGCTATGAGGGACTTCCTGGGCACATGCAAGGTGGATGGCGAGACCTTGGGCAGAATGAACTGACCCAAGGATTTGGTGGGGCCGGACAAACCAGTCAAAGTGCATTTTCCCGCTGAACGGAAAATGATGGGTGGGGTTTTGATGCTGACTCACATGAGAGAAGATAAAGGAGAGTCTGAGGTCATCAGGAGGCGAATGAGGAAGGTAGTTGTTGGGATTTTTGCCCATATTCCCAGCCTGCTAGATTACCTGATGTTGCAAGGTGAAAATTTTTTAAGACGAAGTATATTGGAAATTGGTTGGCCCGAGTTTTGGAGGAGCTATGTTCAGGGGATTTTTGGATATTTGCCTGGTCATTTCCATTGGAGATTAATCCGGATGAATACTTAATATCTCATTGGGCGGAGTGGCTGACGAAATAGAGGCATCTGATAGTGATTAACTATCAGGTGTACCAATTGGGATTGGTCAGGTTTCATCACTGACTGAATGGGAATGAATAGTGAGTTGTGAGGCGAGTGATGCCACCTGCAACTAGCGAATCAATTGATTGGTGAAGTGACCTGCCATAATGGGTAAAAAGTCCCATTACCTAAGCAGGTCGCTAGCCAATTATGGTTGGTTCACTTGGATTAAGAGGAAAACGTTAGGGACACGTTTTCTGACTCTTTCCATTTGAGGTCTCGAGGATGTCCAATGACAGAATCCTAGCCAAGATGGGGAAGACTATTGTTGCCAAGACGAGGAAGGGTGATTCAATGGCAACGGCTGCCACTTCATCAAAGAGGTGTCAACTGAGGGTTAGATGGCTGAATCCCCTATTATATAATTCCCTAGAATTCACTATTTTAAAAAAATATTAAAAGTATTATTACCAATAGTGTTTTACAGTACTTTACAGAGTTTAGATTACAGTAATATTACCAATTTGGTGTATAGTTAGACTATCAGCATCCAGTGTGAATTTCCATCTCAAGGATATTATTGCAGAAAGCCATAATTGGAAGACTCTCAGAGAGATTAGTAGAGATCTGAGCGGGGATCTAGAGACAAAGGGAACCACAATCAGGGATAGCTGCCAACTGTGTGTTGGGCTGAAAGAGACTGTCATCAGGAGATCTTGACAAAGATCAGGTGGACAGTAATATAGGGAACAAATCCCTACAAGTACAACTCGGAGTAATTAATCAAAAGTACTGGCTGAAGCGTTAGGCCCAACAATATTTCGAACTCAACTATGGATAATAGTATCCATACTATTATCGGATAATACATTCTATACATCGTGAAGTGCAAAGGAAACTGAACCTGTGCAGTAAAAAGATTACTAGGGATGTAAACTGATATTAACCCTTTAGTAATTTTTACAAGTTTATGCTCACTACAGGGGTAGTCGAGTAAAGAATTTATTAAAAATGTCATATAAAGAAGAAATGTGTAAGTTGTGAACTGAGATCGCCACAGTGAATCAGAATGCCTTAAATTCAGCGGACCATCGAGAGTTCATGGCCTTGGAAGAGTGAGTCATTAAGGAGGAGGTACTCAAATTATTTGAGAAATATTGGGAAGTGTTCGCTCAAGACAACCACAATTTGGGATGCACACGAGATTTAATTCACAAGGTTGACACCGGGGAAAATCTACTGATAAGGATGAGACCAATCTGAAGATCAAAAGCCACCGAAGCAGTAGTGGAGGATGAGATCAGCAAACTAGTGAAGCATGGGCTTCTAGTTCTGTTGTCAAGTCCCTGGGCAAGTCCTATTCTGATCATGAAGAAGAAGGATGGATCAAATCAGGTGGTAATTGATTATCAGAGGCTGAACAAAATTATGAAGAAGGATTTGTATCCCCTACCAAGGATCAATGATGTGCTGGATCAATTAGGAGAAGCAAAGTATTTCTCTGCGATGGACCTAATCTTGGGATACTGGCATATCAACTTGCCAGAAGAAGACCAAGAAAAATGTGCAATTACTACCACGCAGGGGTTATACCAGCTGACGAGAATGACCCAGGATCTTTGCAATGCGCCAGCAACGTTCCAGAGGGCCATGGACGCGATATTAAGCGACCTGAAGTCGTTGTGCATCCTGGTATATCTGGACGGTATAAATGTGTTCAGTAGAATGTTTACTAAACCTGCTCCACTTAGAGGAAGTTTTTAAGAGACTTTCCGCGGCTAACTTTGAAGATCAAGCCAAGGAAGTGCCACTTCTTTAAGAAAGAGTTGAAATACTTGGTATTTGTGATCAATTAAAGTGGTTTTCAGCCGCAAACCCAGAAGATAGCAGCTATTAAATGTATGGCTGTACTGAAGAGTGTCTAAGACATTCAAGTGTTCCTTGGTATGGTTGGATACTACAGAAGATTTATTCAGGATTTCGCCCAAATAGCTGAGCCTTTATTTCATTTATAAAAGGATCCAAAAAAGGATTTGTATGGAATGAAGAGGCCCAGGACTCCTTCGATAGATCATGACAGTATGTGATAAATTCGCCAATTCTGAAATATCTGAATTTTGATTGGGAGTCTATCATTCAAACCAATGCTTTGTTGATGGCAATCGGCGATGTACTGAGCCAAGTAGATGAGTTGGGTATGAACATCCAGTGGCGTATGTGAGCCAGACACTCTCAGCTGCTGAGAGGAACTACACCATGACTGAGCGTGAATGCTTTGCGGTCATTTATGCATGTAAGCTGTTTTGGGCGTATGTCCACGGAATGCACTTTAAGGTGGTGATGGACCACTCTGCTGCGTTGGCTGCACAATCCATGGGAACTGGAAGGATGACTGGCCCAATGGGCACTTAAGCTTCAGGCTTACAATTACGAGATAGTCCAGTGAGCAGGGGCTTCTCACCAGAATGTGGATGGCTTATTGCGGTTACCAATAGTCCAGTTGGTATAACTGCAGGTGGATGAGCTATTCCAGAGAATGGTCGAAGGAAGAATCAAGGATGAGCCTTGAGAAAATCAAGGTGCGCTTTAAAAGCGATGGAAAACATTGAGACTATGGATGGACAAGTATTCAAGACAATCCACGGGAAGTGGCTATTATTCATTAAATCATCAAAAAGAGCAGCAATAGTACAAGAAGCTCACAAGGTTGTCAGGCATGGAGGCCTGAGAAAAACAACTAACTATATTAACCAGTATTATTACTATGGAATTGATTAACCATGATGTCGCAGATCATCTGGCTTGTTGCGTGGAGTGCCAGCTGCATAAACCACACAAGAACACAACTGGATACTGACTGGTCTGACCTGGATTTGCCTGGCACATGGTATCCATCAATGTGATGGGACCACTGGCAATGAGCACAGGAGGAGTCAAGTACATCATAGTAGCCATCGACCATCTGACAAGATGGGTCAAAACGAAAGCCCTAACCAGAGTTGATTCTACCAGCACTGCGAGATTCATCCTGGATCAAGTAGTATACTGGCATGGATGTCCGCAAGTCCTATTGAGTGACAATGGGACCAACTTCACGTCTCATGTGATCCCAAGGCTAAATGAAATAATGGGGATCTGAGGAGTCATGTCAGTACCATACCAGCCAGAGACAAACGGACTAATAGAACAGATCAATGGGATGCTGGCCACAATGCTGAGGAAGCTAGTCACAGGGAGAATTTCCATGTGGGGAATGTACCTGAGCTCGGTGATGTTTGCCTACAACATTAGTCATCATACAGCGGCAGGAAAGATGCTGTTTGAATTACTATATGGGAGGAAGGTCGCGTTACTGCCAATATTATATTTGGTAGTAGAACCTACATTGGGTATGAGCACTGAACAATACTTGTACTGACTGACGAGTATCCTGATTGATATGCAATTGAAAGCATTCAATACAACCTTGAAGAAAAGGATATGAGAGAAATCGACAGATGACAAGAACTGACCAGCATTAGAAGAATATCAAGTAGGAGAAAGAGTCACCTATTGTGATATGCATGGTTTCAGATGAAGAAACAAATTGGATGCATTGTGGTTGGGTCTGTTTGAAGTAATCACCAAGATGGCGACCAATGCTTAACCATCAAGAATCTCTTGGATGGAAGAGTAGTAAATCAAGTCCACACAAGTATCTAAAGTGTTTGATTGAGGAAAAAATAAAAGAGTTCCCGAAGGACAGATGAATCATTAAGTTGGCCATGTCCTGATGATTAGGTCAAGTCCAAAAAAGGACCTCTGAACCAATCTAGATAGTTAAGTCCGAAAATAGGACCTTTGAACCATGGAAAACTGGTAGGTTTAAGTACCCAGGACCCAGTTTGGGGTAAAAGAAGAACCTCTGAACCAAAACAAGGTCAAGTCCCATAAGAAAAAAGAAGAATAATAAAGATAAAAAATCAATAAAAGATATTAGATAAAAAGAGATTTTTAAATGCATAGAAAAAAAACATTATATTTTTTATAATTTTTATTTTTATTGGAAGTCCTCAGTACAGGGATGATTCCACCTATGTCACCTCTTGGGGGAGGGAGGATAGATCGCAGTAGGAAGAAACAGCTCATCGAAATCAATATTTGATCAGACACTTGCAAGGGATAGAACTACATGAAACCACATTCATTGAGCAGATGCCAATCCTTGAGAAAACGCGACAGAGGAAGGGAAATTGAAATGTCAGAAGATGCCAATCGCAAAACCCCAGAGTGGGGAGGAAAACAGCAATAAAGAAAGAGGCAATCAGCGAATAACCCCAAGTAAAACCAATAAGGCACCGGAGCTGAAAGATTTGTCTTGAGCGCCTGCTGACGGGCTTCATCAAGGACACCGGACATGTGAGCCAGCAGCGAAGAAGGAATACTCAATGGGGGTTGTTGAATCATGCCCTCAATTAATGCCATCAATGGAAGATAGTGATGGGAAGCTCTGGAGAAGAGGTAGTTGTTCAGAGAGTGAATTGCATCCTGCAAAATATCGACTATGGGCTTCACAGAAGCTAAAGTTGAATGACTGGTAGAAGACAAGCGAGGATGGAAGCTTTGTTGACAAAATTTGAAGAACTTGGCCAGCAAAGCGAAGAGCATAAGCGGCAGTATCCTGATCCAGAAGGTTGTCCAGATCAGAGGGATTCAGCGCTAATGTTGAAACTCAGTGACTTGGGCCCAGAGTTCAGCATAGGGGAGCTCAAAGTGTATGCTGTTCCCAATTGAGAGATCAGAAACCAGTACATCGGGTTTGTAGAATTGACCAAGTCAGAAGAGGAACTCAGGAGCAAGTCTGACTTGGCCAAGGATGAATGATCCAGAGCGACTGGCATGATCTCTGGAGCATTAACAATAATGTTCGGAGCATCAGCAAAAGGAGCCTAATCCAGGAGAGTTTTGAAGTCCAACTCAGGAATTGACTGCAAAGGAAGAGTCAGCTGAGAGTTTTTCGAAATGATGGCCAGCCTGGTTTCAGAGGGATTGGTTACTGTCTCCGGTAATTCAATGGAAGTACTAGCCACTTGTGCCAGACTAGGCGTATGAGTCCTGGAAGGACCATAAAAGGGTTCCATTGAGCATCCTGACTCATCTGCTGGAAGAGACAGAGATCCAGATCAGAAAGACTGTCAAGAAGCTGCTGGTAGTGAGACTCTGAATTTGACATATGAGCTGGACTAGAGGGGGATGTCAGATTTATATAGAAGTTGACATTATGCATTCTATAATCCATTAGGCTACAAATCGGGTAAATTAATCTTAAGATTAATGAGATAAGCTTTATGAAGGAAAAATTAATAATGACTTACAGCCAAGAGGTTATGAGCGAAATAATGAGAATGAATAGAAATAAGTATTCTTAATCAAGCCACAAAATGAACATCAACGGTAATTTTCTCCTGTCTAAGATGAGGAGAGAATCAGTAATTCAAGGACGCTGGACCAAGAATCCTGAATATGACAGTGGGTCATATGCCCTGATGGGGGGAAAACCAGATCCCTGGACTATTATTGTCACGAGTAAATTGATCTGCCCAGCAGGGCAGAAGGTCATGGGGACCGCGCTCTGAGTAGGCGGTAGCAAGGAGGAAGAGGAAGAACGCCATATGCCAAAGGCCATCCCGAGCAGCATTGAGTATTGATGAGTGTACTCCACTTGAACCAAAAGAAGTATTTGACCAGGTGTCCAAAGTGGTATTCTCATGCCCCAGTCCTTTTCTCGCTGAAAATCTAGGCAAGAGGGGGATGTGTTGGAATTTTTGCCCATATTCCCAGCCTGCTAGATTACCTGGTGTCACAAGGGGAAAATTCCTTAAGGCGAAGTGAATCAAAAATCAGTTGGCCCAAGTTTTGGAGGAACTACGTTTGGGGGATTTTGGGATATTCGCCTGGTCATATCAATCGGGGATTGATCCAGATGAATACCTAATATCTCATTGGGCGGAGTGGCTGACGAAATAGGGGCATCTGATAGTGATTAAATATCAGGTGTACCGATTGGGATTGGTTGGGTTTCATCATTGACTGATTGGGAATGAATAGTGAGTTGCATGGAGAGTTATGCCGCCTGCAACTAGCGAATTGATTGGTTGGTGAGTGACCTGCTATAATGGGTAAAAAGTCCCATTACCTAAGCAGGTCGCTAGCCAATTATGGTTGGTTCACTTGGATTAAGAGGAAAACGTTAGGGACACGTTTTCTGACTCTTTCCATTTGAGGTCTCGAGGATGTCCAATGACAGAATACTAGCCAGGATGGGGGAAGACTATCGCTGCCAAGACGAGGAAGGGTGATTCAATGGCAACGGCTGCCATTTCATCAAAGAGGTGTCAACTGAGGGTAAGACGGCCGAATCCCCTACTATATAATTCCCAAGGATTAACTATAATAAAAAAGGTATTAAAAGTATTATTACCAATAGTGTTTTACAGTACTTTACAGAGTTTAGAGTTACAGTAATATTACCAATTTGGTTTATAGTTAGAAAATCAGCATCCAATGTGAAGTTCCATCTCAAGGATATTATTGCAGAAGGCAATAATTGGAAGACTCTCAGAGAGAAGAGTAGAGATCTGAGCGGGGATCTAGAGACAAAGGGAACCACAATAAGGGATAGCTGCTGACTGTGTGTTGGGCCAAAAGAGATTGTCATTAGGAGATCTTGACGAAGATTGGATGGACAGTAATATAGGGAACAAATCCCTACAAGTACGACTTGGAGTATTTAATCAGAAGTACTGGCTGAAGCATTGGGCCTAATAATAGTTCAATTTTCAACTACAAATAATAGTCTCCATACTATTATCAGATAATACATTATATACAACTCAAAGTGCACAAGGAAACCAAACCTGTGCAGTAAAAAGATTACTAGGGTTGTAAACCGATGATAACCCTTTAGTAAATTTTTACAGTAGTCATAGGCGAGTAGACTTACTTTAATTTTTACTTAACTAAAAAATTGCTCAAAAGTTACTACATGTGGAAAGAGAGCCCTAAATATAATATAACCTCAATTATCCGTTAGTTTACATTTTTTGTTATGGTTTCTGGGATGGACCTGTGCGTGGACCTCCTTGGGGAGGTCTTTGACAACGTTGGTCATCTTATTTTTACATTATTATCTACAAAAACTAGTCACCGTTGTGCCACCATGGTACCCTCCAGACTGAGGCACCCAAACCCTCCAGTAGAGATCTTTGAGGGTTATGGGCTCCCCATGGGGTCCACTCAAGTGTTGCTGTTTACTTGTTACTTACTACTCTACACCGCGTTATACACCCTTGCACTAGCTTACTTTGGCTCCAGCATCTTTTGAAGTATCCTGTATTTCATTATCCTAATGACTAGTTTCCTGGCGGTGTGGTAGTGCATCTCGCACCTCTCAGGGAATAGGAGAGTTACAGACACTCTCCTTACATTAGTTGACCAACCACTTTTGTTTGCATTCACTAGAATTATCCGTGTGGGGCTTTCAATAAGTGCAAATTTGGTGTGACTGCCGTTTGTCACAGCCTTGATGGGGAACACCACCGTTAACACATTTGGCCAATTATTGGGAGCCTTGGCATTATACTCACTACCTCCAACTGGGAAGTTCCCATCCTTCTTGCTTGTACATGGTGGAACAGATGCTTTGTAATCCGGGCTGCCATGATTCCCTGAATTTCCACCGAAATTTAGCAAAAATAATATAATTATAATGATTTTTTGTGGCATCGCATATAGATGGTGAAGGCAGGATCCCTGAGAAGGGCCTGGTGGTGATGGCCTTAGATAATGATGCACAACCTGTCACCAAAATGGGTAAGGGGTCGTTCTTGGCCCAAACGCGTTTTATTATGCTGTTTGCCTATATAAAAACGAGCCAAATGAATTCTCTTATGGCTCTGATATGGAACCCATTTCAGTATACTAAATCACCCCAGAAAATCCGCGCTTGTCCCCTACCATGATCCGCAGAACACAGGCGGTGTAAAAGGAGTTACTTTTACAATATAAAAACATTTATGCAATTGCTGGAGATTAAGTGGTATATGTGGCTTCAGTAGTAAAAGTGTACAGCTATCCCTCTCCATTCTATGATGCAGAAACGTACCCTGGAGGCATGATAATGCCTGAAGTAGATTTTTATGGTGAAGTGTTGGCGTTGTCTACTATATATAAAGACGATTCAGGTTTTTTTGTTGACTGCTACCCTTTTATCCCCTTTAGGAAAAGTCTGTACAGCTATTTTGGTGGATACAGGAGCCTCTGAGAATTTTATTGACAATACCTAGCCAACTACCTTAAGCTGAGTTACTTTCTGGTGGTATAATCAGGGGAGGGGCTTCTCAAGGTATTCCCACACAGAAGGTTTTAAGGTTAGTGGATTATCAATCAGGCAAGTATCATCTGTCAAACTGTTTCCAAGCAATCAAAAACTTTCTGTACCCCATTATTTTGGGAGTATAGTCGTGGTGAAAGTTTGACGTCAGGACAAAATTGAAAGACAATACATTGTCCTTAACATTCAAAAATGGTCATATATTAGTTGTCCCTTTATCTGAAGCGAACTCTCAGGGCAATTTGTCACACTGGCCCAATATCTACACTCTCAGGCTTGCTCCGTTGCTGAAGCCCTCTTTGGAGGTACTCATACCCTTCTGTTTGGAGGGGCTATAATCTTCTTTTGATGTGGCTTTAGCCAATGTACTACCAGCTCATTTTAGAGTATTTTTTGTGATCTTAAGCTCACAGTTGACTGGTGCATATAGATTCCCCAAGTTACACTTTGAATGTATGGGAGGAAGCAGCATTAAATGTGTGGGTTAAAGGACAGTTGGTTAAAGGCGCGATTTTTCAGCGTACCTCCCCTGTATACTCCCTACTTCTCTTTTAGAGAAAGCCGATGGAACATTACGCCCTTACATAGATTATGGAAACCTAAACAATGTTCTGTACCAGACCTCCATCCCAACCCTTTGAATTCTCAGATTGCCGCAATCTAGAGAAGGCTAAAGTCTTCTCCAAACTGGATTGTCTCAATTAATTTAATCAGATCAGGTTTAAGAAGGTCCAGGAGTTGCTAACTGCATTCTGTACCAGAAAAAAAAATGAAATTTCCAATTTCAGGCTATGCAAGTTGAGCTTAAAACTGCCCCTATCTTTCAACGCCTTATAAATGCAGCTATTAGGGACCTGCTGGGCTGTTCATGGTAGCCTACATGGATGATTCTTGGCTTTTTCCCCTGATAATGAGTCCCATGAAGTACATCTTCAGCAAGTGGTGGAGAGGTTAAAGGAAGCCAACCTTACGCTGAGAATTAGTAAGTGTGAATTCTTCAAGTCCCAGGTCACCTTTATGGGCAACGTCATGTTTTAATAAGGCCACATGATAACTTCAGACAAGGAGAAGGCGATTTATAAGTGCCCACCCCACATCAGTCAAGGAATTTTAGAAGTTTAATTGAGACGTGTACGTTCCTTAAGATGTTCATGGCCAATCTTTCAGAGGTGGCGGCGACCCTATATAAGGCAAGTTAGCTAAAGTTCTTCAGTGGTCCTTCATTTTGCAGGATGTCTTCCAATATGTAAAGTGCACTCTGATGTCCACATCCGTCCTTCACCATGTAGATCCAGATAAAGAGTTCATTGTGGCTACAGATCCTCCAACTTCGCCAAAGAGGCTGCCCTATTACAAGTAGTAGAAGATGGAATAGAGCATTTGGTGGGATACATTCTCAGAAGTAGTCCCTTCCTGAGTTAAACTACACTGTTTATGACAAAGTGTTAATGGCAGTGGTTGAGGCGCTATAATTTTGTTGTAATGAATTCAAGGCTCATCCCAACCATTCTGCATGTGCACGTATCACTGTGCCTTATTTACTACAATGCACCTCATGTCCTGAACCCATGGCAAACTCACTGGAATAATACCCTAACCCAATATGTGTTCTCCTATGAGTTTACTAAAGGCAAGGAGAATGTTTTGGCGGACGCTTTGAGCCGCAACCTTGCACTAGCTCCTGATCCAAAGGAGGTAGAGGTTATAAGACCATTTGATTATTCCGCCAGATAAGATTGTGTCTCAACTTCCCTCCCCTCGGCCCACAGGCCAGCACTTGCTCCTCTGGAAAATTTGGAGGAATATGGTATGTTCAGAAAGGTAGTCCTTTCTCAGCCTTTGTTGGCCAATAATACTATGGTCCTTGTCAAGAGCGCATTGAATCAGGAGGACATTACCAGAGGTTACCACGTGAAGGATGAAATGTTGTGGTTTCAGGGAAGCCTATGGGTTCCCACTGGACCACTTCTCCTGGATCTCATCTGGGACCATCATGAAGAATCGTCGTTGGTCATCCTAGGAAGGCTGACTCTGGAGCTAATTCTCTGGCTTGCAATTGGAAGGGGTTAGCTGCGCAGGTGGGATGCTATTGTAAAGAGTGCCTGGTCTGCAACCAAATGAAACCAAATTGCCAGCCACTAGTGGGGTTGTTGGTACCACTTCAAAAGTCTGAAGGGCCTTAGACTTCTTTATTGGTGGATTTTACTGTGGAATTACCTGTATTTGATGGCTACGATGCCACCATGGTAGTGGTTGACCATTTTACAAAGTTTGACTACTTTATTCCCTGCAGAACCATGTTAACTGCGGCTGAGATGTCTAGGATCTTCATCTCTAATGTTTTCTCTTCACAGGGTCCCCCAAGAAATAATTATTGATTATGGACCACTAGTTTACTTCTGTTTTTGGAAGAGTTGTGTGAGACTCTTTAGATCCGTGTCTGCCGTTCAACTTCCTATCATACCCAATCAGATGGGCAGACTGAACAAGTGAACTAGTGCTTAGAGCAGTTCTTGAGGTTACACCACCAAGGACTATTTAGATTGGGTTTCCCATTTCCCCATGGCACAATTCAGCTACAACAACGTTCAACATGCATTATCAGTTATTCCCCATTCTTTACCAAGTATGGCTTCAACGCCGCTTTAACATGGGCCCAGTTGTGGATCCAAGGAGAAAGCGGTAGTGGACTTTGTAAAAATGATCAAGAAAGTACACCAGGGGGTGAGCACAAACTTGGATGCAGCTATGCAAGCTAGTAATGAGAACGCAGATGGGAAGAGGCAGGTAGGTCTCACATACAAGTAAGGAGATCTCATGATGCTGGATGCTAAAAACATCCCAATCAAGCAACTATGCAAAAAATTGGGTCTGATGAGGATTGGGCCTTACAGCATTTTCAGAAAGATGGGCCACACCTCACACCGGCTGGATCTCCCCTCCTCATTCCTGGATCTTTTATGTCTTTTATAAAAGCAAGCTGACGTTGTTTGAGGGCTCCCATCAGAGACTCCAGAGGCTTATCCCGTGGATGGGGCACCGGAGTGGCTGTGAAGAGGATAGTAGATCCCATAAGGTAATAGGAAGACTTGAATATCTTGTATACTAGAAGGGATTTGATGCAGCAGAAATAGTTGGGTCATAGACGCAGCTGTGCCCATGCCAAAAATCTGATTGAAGTTTTTCACTAGTGTTTTCCTGAGGCTACAGGACCTCAGTCAAAGCAAACCATCGCCACCATGAAGCTGGCCCCAGCCACAAAAACTTTTCTCCAGTGCAGGTCTCTGGAGGAGGTGTGGAGCCCCAAAAAACGAGAGGTAATGTCATGGTGACATGACATAATTGAGGGCACAAAATGCAAGGATAAGGCTGGTCATCAGAAGTTCAAAAGAGTCAAGCTGCAAAGCCTTTCCTGACTTGAAACATACTCTGGACCAACGCTGGGTACAGGTGAGATATGCTCAGGTTGGGCCTGGGGATGTTCGTGATGCTCAGTCAAATGTTACAGCCCAGGCGTTAAAACGCACCAGCTACGTTCTCATCTCTGACAGTTCATTATAGTTATTAGAGGAACAGGGATTCTAAGTTCGTTCTATTTATAATATTGCTAAGTTGGGACGAGTCAATCTACAATCTATAACTCAAGTTCAGACAACTAAGTTACAGGACCCTGGATGACATGGCGTGCGCCTATTGGTTTTCTTAGGCTTGGTACACTTCCGCTGATTGACTACTCCAGCCCAGTGTTTAATCATGTTTCACAAGACCACCTTTAGAGTTGGTCTCCTGGTTTACTAAAAGACCTCGTCTGTTTTAGTATTAATGTGCACATGTATAGCTTTGTTTGCCAAGCTCTACAAGGTCTGATTTGGTCAAATGTGTGCTCTCCTTGCTTGGGGCTTTCTGTGAACCATCCTTCTAAGTGGTGCTTTGTCAGCCTTTTATTCAGAGGTGGGTTCCATAGCAGGGGTGGTACCTTGCTCTCACCTCTACTGTAGATAAACGTTACAGACATGCTCTTGACAGCCAGACCATGATCGATCCAGTGCCATAACGTTTTAAAATGCAAAAAAAGCATAATCAAAGTTGCAAAAACACTTCCAATAATAGACTCATTGTTTGGGTCCCCATTTTGTTTGGTGAGCTTATGAGGCAGTGGAACCCAACAGGCTCGCCATCACTCCAATTTTCTTACTTCCTGTGATTTAATTTTAATAATAATTAAAAAAATCTCTAGATTTATTTGCAAAGTTTTAGACTCCCCTTGAACATTTAGTGAAATGATTTTTACTATGCAAATCCCTGGGTAGTCCTAGCGGTTTCTTATATTATTTTTAATCTATCTATATCGATGGTTGTACTCAGGTATGCTGGCTAGATTCTGGGTGTTAATTCATCTGGAGTTCCAGTCAGTTTTATTATAATTATCAGATCTCTCCGTGACAATACAAGTAATTTAAAATGATAAGATATTACCAGTATTCTGGTGCAAAAAATAAAAGAAGATATCACCATCAATTATCTAAATTCTTGCTTAACTCACCAAACACTTGTGTGCTTAATTGCCAAAAATATACCTTTTTGTCTGAGGAGTAGATCAAAGAATAATGTTTGAGGCTATGAAAGATTTATTAAAATAAAGTCCCATATGTATCATCCAGATTATGGGAAGCCATTAATCTTTTTACTAACGCCACTGACCTAGCCATACTGGCCATTCTCTCACAACTGGATAGCAAATGCATCAACCACATGGTGTCTTATTACAGCAAAATGATTTAAAAAATTGAGTATAATTAAAGTTTTATGGAGAAAAATTGACTAGCGGTTATATTTGTTATGTTTATTTCTGTCCTTTTATATATATGATACAAACTTTATGGTTGTTACAAACTATTCTTCTTTAAGATGGCTGCAGAACATGAAAGATACTAGTGGAAGAATAGCTTAATGGGCTTTCAAATTCCAACACTATGACATGGATATTGTTATTGATCTGGGAAGTGACACATGAACGTGTATGATTTACCAGATTACCCTAATATATATGGCAACACCAAGGCTGAGCAATTACATGACCTACTTATAAAACCAGACTCTTGGGAGGAAAAGATAGACCAATTTAGAAGATTCTGAAAAAACAGTTGTGAATTTTAATGTTCTTGAGAGGTTTCAAATAGCAAATCTTATTCTGTTTGGTGAACTTATTTTAAAAACCTTCAGAAAAGATACCAATTGTAATGAGCCCACAGTACCTTAGGACTTCGGAGAGCCAAAGAATAGTTAATGGATCAAGAATTATTACTATAAAAGGAATACTGGACTCAGTAATGGAAGCTGTCATGCCTGCATAATTTGTCAAAAGAAAACGCCACATAAGGCAAAGTACAAGTGACAGCCAATGACCCCTCAGCAGCTTTTCTAAACATCAGCTTGGATGTTATAGGTCTACTTGCCAAATCAACAAGAGTAAACCAATATATTTTTTTGTAATTTGACCACTTTATAATTAGTTAATGTCATGGCTTAATGACATGATTGAGGATACCAACTGTAAGGATAAAGCTGGTCGTCAGGAGGCCAAAAAGGTTTAGTTGGAATGCCTCACTGACCTCAAACATATTATGGACTAATGTTGGGTTCAGAGGATATATGTTCAGGGTGGTTCTGGAGATATGCATGATGATCAGCCTTGCGTTACAGCAAGGGCGTTAAAAAGCACCAACTATATCACTAACAACAACGGTTCAATCTGGTTGCTCAGTGAATGGGGTTTCAAACGCCATTTTATTTTATAAATTGCTATATCAGGTCAGCTTTGCCTGCAATTAATAGAGTTTGGTCAATCTCAAACTACAGTACCATGACCAATGGTAGGGTACACTCATTGGGTCCTTTAGGCCTAACACAATTTTCCCAAATGAAAATCCAACTCCCATTGTTTAAGTATGTTTCTATGAGATCAATTTTCCTCTTTGGACAACTTCCTAATAAAAATATCCCATCTTCCTTAATTTTTTAAAATAGTTCCTTGGAAAAACCTGTGTGCTGACCTCCTCAAGGAGGTCTCCAACAACGTTTGTCATTTTATTTTTACAAAAATATCTAACAATCTGTTGCATCGCTGGGCAGCACTTGTCTCTCCAGATCGAGGCACTCAATCCCTCCTGCACAAATCGCCACTTGGTTGTGAACTATCCTTTAGGGCCCAACCAAGTTTTATTGTTTATTAATTTTTTACTACTGTTTACCGCATTGTACGCCATTTACCTAAATTCCTTTTTCTCTGGCATCCTCAGCGGTGCACTGTTTACCATCTTGATAATAACTAATTCTCTGGAAATGTGGCTGTGCATCCCACACCACCTCTCTGGGAACAAAAGAGTTACAGACACTCTCCTTACATTAGTTGACCAACCAATTTACTTTACATGCACTAGATTTATCCATGTGGAACTTTTGCTAAGTGTGAATTGGGTGTACCAGCTGTTATTCACAGAAGCTATGGAGCTCACCACCGATTTCTCATTTGGCTGATGGTTGGTGCGTCTTATTGTAATTTTGCTATCTCCAACTAAGAATTATTCACATTTCTTGCTCTTACCTGGTGGATTTTGACGTTTCATGATCCTGGTGTTGTGATTCCCCAACGTTCTTCCAAAATGGATGAAAATGAAATGATTAAAATGATTTTTCTTTACACACATTCAGATGGTGCAGTTGGGATCATCAATGAAGTGCCTGGTGGGGATGGCCTTGGACAACGATGCACAGTCCAGCGCAAATTAAATATAGGGTCGTTATGGTTTAAAAACGCGTTTTATAACGCTGGTTCCTAATATAAAAATGAGACAAATATCATCTTTTGTGGCTCTAATTTACCTCTTCGCATACCAAATCACCTTATGGAACCCACGCTTGACTTCTAACAGGATCCGCAGAACACAGGCGGTGGAAAAGAAGTCTTTTTGCTTTATAAAAATGTTTATAAAACTGCTGAAAATATGGTGGGATATGTGGCCTCATTAGTAAGAGTGGCCAGTTATCCCTCTATATTCTGTGATGCGAAAGAATACCTTGGTGCGTGCTTATTCCTGTTGAATAGTTATCTGGTGAGATGTTAACGTTTTCTGATTCTAATAAAGACCATTATGGATATTTTTTGTTGACTGCTACCTATTTATCCCCTTTAGGGAAAATCAGCATACTAATTTTGGTGGATACAGGAGCCTCCAAGAATTTTATTGACTATGACCTAGCTGACTATCTTGGGGTAAGTTAATTTTAAGGTGGTATGGTTAGGGGAGGGTCTTCTCAAGGTATTCCCACGTGAAATTTCTGGGGTTGGTGGATTATTAAGTTGGCTTATCATTTGGCTGACGCTTCCAAGCAATCAAAAACCTCTTGTACCCAACTATTTTGGGAGTGGAGTGGTGGCGGAAGTTTGGTGTCAAGGGTAACTTTAAAGACAACAGCTTATCTCTAACTTTGAAGAATAGCCATGAATTAGTTGTCCCTATGTCTGAGGCGAACTCTAATGGAAATTTGTCCCAATGGCAAGGTCAACACTCAGTCTACTCCTCTACTGAAGCCCTCTTTTAATACCATTACCTTCCTGTCCTGAGGGGCTATAATCTTCGTTTGATGTGTCTTCTTCCTAATGTACTACCAGATCATTCAGAGCTTGATTACGATTATAAGCTCACCGTTGATCTGGTGCAGATATCCTCTCCCATTTACCCTTTGGATGTACGCAAGGAAGAAGCCTTAGATGTGTGGTTTTGAGCAGATAGCTAAACGAGCAATATTTCAGTGTACCTCCACGGTATGCTCCTCACTTCTCTTTGTGAAAAAAGCAAATGGTACCCTACGCCTATTGTAGACTATGGTATTCTCAACAAAGTCACAGTACCAAACATGCATCCCATCACGTTAGATTTCCAGATTTCTCACTATGTGGAGAAGGCGAAATTCTTCTCCAAACTGGATTGCTTAAATGCGTTCAATCGGATCCGGATTAAGAAGGGCCAGGAGTGGCTAACTGCATTCCTTACCAGAAAAGGAAAGTTTTAGTTTTTTGGTTATGCCCTTTGAGCTGAAAAACGCCCCAACTATTTATAACGCCATATAGATGCGGCTTTGGTGGACCTGCTGGGTGTGTGCGCGGTGGCTTACATGGATGATATCTTGGTGTTTCCCCAATCAAAAGTCCCATGCTATGTACTTGCTGCAAGTGGTGGAGAGTTAAAAGGCAGCCAACCTTATACTAAAACCAGTAAGTGTGAGTTCTTCAAGTTGCAGGTCATCTTCCTGAGCAACGTTGTGTTTGACCAAGGCCACATGATAATTCCAGACAATAAGAAGGCAATTCACGAGTTACCCTCCCAACTTCAGTCTATGAAGTGAGAAGTTTATTTGAACGTGTATGTTCTTTAAGAAATTCACATCAAATCTTTCAGAAGTGGCGGCGCCCTTGAATAAGGCGAGTGGGGTAAAAGTGCTCCAGTAATCCCCAAATTTGCAAGATGCCTTCCAAGAGGTAAAGTACACTCTGTTGTCCACGTCCATTCCTTCGCTATGTAGATATAAAAAGGATTTTAATGTGGCTTCTGATGCCTCAAACTTCTCCATAGCGGCAATCCTATTACAAGTAGGTGAAGATGGAATAGAGCTTCCAATGGAATATTTTTCTCAGAAGATGTCTCTATTATAGTTAATCTACACCGTTTATTACAATGAGTTGTTGGCATTGGTTGAGGCGCTTACCTATTGGCGTCATCATTGCATGGCTCATTCTATCCCTTCTGCGTTCATACAGACCACCGTTCCCTGTTGTACTATCACACACCTCATATCTTAACTCCATGGCAAATCCGCTGGCATTAGACCCTGGCCCAAACAGTGTTTTTTATGAATTTACAAAAGGGAAGGAGAATGGTTTGGCGGATGCTTTGATCTAAAACTCTACACTAGCTCCAGATCCTAAGGAGCTAGAGATGCATAATACCCACTTAATAATTCTGCCTAGTAAGATTGTTTCTCAACATTCTTCTCCCTTAGCTCATGGGCTATGCTTGATCCTCTGTAAAATGCGGAGATATATGGTATGTTCTGAAAGGTAGTCCTTTCACAGCTTTTGTTGGCTGAGTATACTATGGTCCTTTAAGAGCGAGTTGAACCAAGAAGATATTACCAGAGGTTACCCATAAAGGATGATATGGTGTGGTTCCAGGGACGCCTATGGGTTCCCACTGGACCACTTCGCCTGGAAATCATCTGGGACCATCATGACGGAATCACAGTTGGCCTTCTTGGGAAGGCGAAGACTCTGGAGCTGATCCGCCGCATTTATAATTGGAAGGGATTGGATGCGCAGGTTGCAAGGTATTGTAAGGAGTGTCTGATCTTTAATAAAATGAAGCCAAATTGCCAGTCACTAGCTGGTTTTTTGTACAAGTTTAAAAGGCTGTTGGGCCTTGGACTTTTTTATCAGTAGATTTTATTGTGAAATTACCTGTATCTGATGGCTACAATTCCACCATGGTAGTGGTGGACCGTTTTATGTAGTTCGCCCACTTTATCCCCTGCAAAACCACTGTAACCGCAACTGAGATGGCTAAGCTCTTCTCTCTCATATTATTGCTCTTAATGGATTCCTCAAGAAATAATTAGTAATTGTGGGCCCCATTTTACCTCTGCTTTTTGGAAGTGTTGTGCAAGGCTCTTCAGAACCGCCACTGCCATTTGCTTGCCTATCATTTCCAATCAGGTGGGCAGACTGAACGAATGAATCAAAGCTTTTAACAGTTCCTGTGGTGTTACACCGCCGTGGAACATTCAGATTGTGTTTCCCATCTACCCATGGCCCTTTTTCAGTTATACCAACGCCAAACATGTATCTATTGAAAGTTTAACATTTTCTCCAACTATGGCTTCATCCCCGCCTCAAAAATTATGCAGTTGTGGATTCAAGGTGAAGATGTGGTGGATTTTGCGAAGAAAATCAAGGAAGTACACCAAGGAGTGAATATCAATTTGGATGCGGCGATGAAACCTTACAAGGAGAACGCTGATTGTAAGAGATGAGTTGGTTCATCATAAAAAAAGGAATCTAATGGTGCTAAATGCAAAAAATATACCAATTAAGCAGACACGCAAAAAACTGGGACCAAAGAGGATTGGGCCTTACCACGTTGTCAGAAACTTGGACCACGCCTTGTACCAGTTGGAACTTATCCTCATTCTGGATCTTTTCAGGCTTACATGAAAGTAAGCTTACGTTGATTGAAGTCCCCCACCAGAGACTCTAGAGGCTTATCTCATGGATGGAGAGACAGTGTGGGATTTGAAGGAGATTATAGCCTCAAATTGAGTAAGAAGAAGGCTTGAGTAGCTTATAGCTTGGAAGGGTTTGATGCTGTGGAATACAGTTGGGTACCAGTGCGCAACTGCGCTCATACCCAAGATCTAATTAAAGTTTTCAATGAGAGTTTCCCTAGACTGCTGAACCTCAGTCTAAGCAAACAATCGCCGCTATAAAGCTGGCCCCATCCCAAAAGAAATTTTCCCTGGAAAAAGCCCCTGGAAGGGGGTGGAGCCCCAAAAGGACGAGAGGGTAATGTCATGGCTTAATGACATAATTGAGGGCACAAACTGCAAGGATAAAGATGGTCATCAGGAGGCCAAAAAGATTAAGTTGGCAGGCCTCCCTGACCTAAAACATACTCTGGACCAATGCTGGGTTTAAGTGAGATATGCCCAGTTTGGTTCTTGGATATGCATGATGATCAGCCTTGCTTTACAGCAAGTGCGTTAAAATGCACCAGCTAAATAACTAATTATGATGGTTAAATTTGATAGCTTGGTGAGCAGGGTTTTAAAACCCATTTGATTTTTGAAATTGTTAAATTAGGTCAGCTTTGCCTGCAATCAAAATCTTGAGTTTAGTCAATCTAGAGCTATGGTACCTGGATGATGGTAGGGTGCACCTATTGGTCACTTAGGATTAGCACCATTTCCTTCAATTGACGATTCACCCCCATTGTTTAAGTATGTTTCTATGAGATCAATTTTCCTCTTTAGTTGAATTCCTAATAAAAATCTTCCCTTATCCTTACATTTTTTAAAAATGGTTTGTGGGTGAACCTGTGCGTGGACCTCCTCAAGGAGGTCTCCAACAACATTGGTCGTTTTATTTTTACAAAAATATCTACCAGATCTGGTGCACCGCATGACAGCAAATGTCCCCTCCAGATCGAGGCACCCAAGCTCTCCTGCATAGATCTCCCCTTTTGGTTGTGGACTCCCTTTGGGGTCCAACTATGTTTTTTGTTCATTAGTTTAATTACTGTATACCACGTTGTACGCCATTGCCTGTGTTCCTTTTGTTTAAAAATCCTCAGCGGTGCCCTGTTTACCATCTTGATAATGACTAGTTTTTTGGCAGTGTGGCTGTGCATCCCACAACACCTCTTTGGAAAAAGTAAGAGTTCCAGACACTCTCCTTACAGTAAAAGCAGTTGCCATTCCCATGTAAACCGCTGAGGCCACTGACAACTTTCTATATAAGAATATTAATTAGAAATGGTCGCCCACAGGTATCCCTATGTGATAATGAAGCTAATTAAATTTAATAGTTGTGAAGATCTCAGCAAACATTAAAACATAACGACTTTTCTAAGCATCTTATAACCCTAAAACAAATAGGAATGTATAACAAGTAAATGAAATTATATTCTAATATTTAGAAAAATGTCTTTCAAATCCTTTACTCTGTTATAAAAACCTTCCAAATGCAATAATGTCTTACCAATAAAGTTTTTATTATATATTCTTTAATGTCTCTGTTAAAGAATTTCTACAAATGAGAAACTATAATAGCTATATTGGCATGCTAATTCATCAGTGATACCACAGAAGAACCTAACAAAATTTTAATAAGTTTATCACAAAAAATTATAAGATTCAGTCATATACAACGGTAAATCTGGCTAGAAATTATAACAATAGAAGGCCAGTCAGAAAATGCAACCCGTCAAAATCTACCCACCTTTGTAACTTCTGATTTACTCTTGTGCTATCACGATTGCATAGCTCTCCATGGAGTAAAATTAGTCTCTAACTGGGAAGCCCATATGTTTTAATTTACAAGCATGAAGAGAAATACTTAATTAAGTCTTTATAAACTGGAGTCACTATAAATTGAGTACATATTTGATTATTATGTTGGTACTCCCCTGTTAGTATTATTGAAGGGGGTAGTGTTGGGTACAAAGGTATTGACATGATAGAAGAATATCAAACAAACAAACAAACAAACCCTTTGCGAGAATTAATACCTATTAAAGATTAATAGGCTATAGAAACCCTTTGTTAATCAAAAATTTAGAATTAAAATTTGGTAAAGCTCAATTCGCTATTAGTAAGTCTCCTCTATACTAGCATGAGCCCAATATTTTGTAGGACGGAATCTTAATTAGCCAAAGTAGCAAAGCATTTTACTATGAAGTGGCTTCTCCATCTGATGGCTTATGAGGTGGTAAAATAAGCCATACCTTCAATAGAGAACAAATTTGGAATCTGCCAAACAATTAACTTATAAGAAACCAAGTCTTATCCAAAGGGTTATTTATAGTGCAATTTCAAGCTATAAAAATTATTCTACAAAGGTATTTGTGAATCTGAGTGAGATAGCCTAAAAAGAGACTCCCATTAAGTAGCCTTCCTTCAGTATTTTAATGTTTTCTTGCTTTACGGGGGTTTATTGTTTCTAGCAACATATAATGCTCTAAATATGTTCTCTAGTAAAGTTAAGAATTTTTTCTAAGTCTCTGCTTTGTAACTTGACTTCAATAAGTCTTTTCTTCTTATTGTCAGCTGATATTTTAGTTTTCAAGGTCTAATAAAGAACTTAGCCACCCTTGAATTGATCAAAAGCTATGTGAAAGTCCTAAACTCAAAAATTATTAAATGTTGGGCTTCTTAAAAAACATCATCATTATGCCAAATTAAACAGAAGCCTAGTGTCCTAATAATATAATCAATGGAATATCTGTTAAAGTTGAAAATTTAGAGATATTTTATGGATCAAAAAGAACCCTAATTGATAGGCGTTCTTGTTAATATGGCTATGTATACCAACGTTCAGTTGGCAATTGAACCTATGGATTCCATATCTGAAACCTATTAAAGCCATTTTAACTATAATTATATGGTTACAAATGGGCCGTTCTCCAGTTAAGCAGGTCTAGATCTAAACCAATATTGTTATACCAAATACCTTAAAGAATTAATCGCCTTATCAACGCCATGATTTGCCGCATCCAGGCGGCTTAAGATTGGTTTGACTTTCAATAGGGTATGAGTTATGCCATTGTATAAAAGTAGGTTGTGTATGTCTCTCCTATTTTTTTTTTAGTACTAGATGGTCCCAACCCAAGGGGTATGTCTCTCCTATTTTGAAAATGGCAAATTATCCCACTCCCTTTTATGATAAAACTACATACCCAGGTAAAAGTATTGCTCCTAAAGAAAGATCATACTAAATTTACATCTAGTACTAAAAAAAGATCATACTAAATTTTTTGCACTTTCTTGTTTATAAAGGGATTCTGGGAACTTATTTTTTTGCTAATCCTTCTTATCCTCTATAAATTATAGGGACGTTTATTATAATGTTATGGATGCCTAGAAAACTTTAGAGGCTGATGCCAAGCTAACTGCCTTTAGTACATTACTTACCTGGCGGTATGTTTATAGTGGGCGCTTTGTAGAAAATTCTCACAATGAAAGTTAAAGAATTAATTGAATTTGAAGTTGGTAAGTACCACCTTGCTGACCACTTCATGATTAAAGCCTGATGTACTAAATATCTTGAGAGTTAAGTGTTGATGAAAATATTAAACAAAATTGATGAGAAGGCCAAAGTCTTTGACCTTAGTTTTAAAATGTGGGGAAGAGATAGTAGTTCCTAAGTCAGCTGATGACCCACCAGTATAATGGCCTTTATGGATAAATATGCAGAAGCTTTTCCACAGGCCTCTTCTCAAGCCCACTTTGGAAAACTCTTACCTTCTTATTAGAAGGGGTTAGAGTCTTCCTTTGATGCGGCAACTACAAATACATTACTAAAACATTCTAAGTTTGCTTGGTATTTTGTGCGTACAGTGGTCTTGGTGCGCATTTTCTCTTCCATCTCCCCTTAACTTTGAGAGAAGCATCTCTAGATTTCTAGGTTGCAGAACTATTTGTCAATGGTTTTTCTTCCAGCAGATATTATGCAATTTGTTCCCCTTTCCTATTTCTGGAGTAAGCAGACGGTATACTAGCCTTTTTGTAGACTATGGTAACCTATTCAATGCCATCATAATCAATTTGTATCCCTTCCCTGTGGAGGAACAGTTTTCCTGACATGAAGAGAAAACCAAATTCTTATCTAAGCTAAATTGCTTATACGTTTTAGCCAAATCTGTGTTAGAAATGATCAGGAATGGCAGACTGCGTTTCACACTAAAAAGTAAATTTTCTAATTCTGGGTCATTCTATCTGGGCTTAGAAAATGCACCTGTAATACTTTAACGTCTTATAGATGCAGAATTAGGAGAGCTATTAGGGTATGTGCGATGGCCTATATTGATAATATAATGGCTTTCCTTATATCAAGCGCCACATAGGATGTACTTGAGGCGAGTTATTTAACATCTTAGAGCCACTAACTTAAAGTTCAATTTGAAAAAAGTGTAAATTTTTAAATTACATGTCACCTTCTTAGACAACATTTTGTTTGACAAAGGGCCATATGATCACTCCAAACAAAAAAAACTTTCGCGATTAGATCAAGGCAACCTCAGTAAAGAGATTGAAAAGCTTTTTTGGAATATTCACATTCTTTGAGCAATTTTAAACCATTGCCTGTCAGAGGTAACTTCACTAATTTAATTCCAATTGCGCTAAATCTCCTAACTGGTCATGTGCACTGTAGAATGCAACGCAATATGTAAAGTGTACTTTGCTTTTTGCTTACATTTTCACAATTTGGATCCAAACAAAGGGTTTTTAGTGGTCAGCGACAATTTCCATTTTTCTATTGCTGCAGCTCTATTAAAGGTAATCACGGGTGGAGTTGAGCATCCTATGGGTATTTTTCTGTTAAATAATATTCCAGAGTTGAACTACGCGGTCTATAATAAAGAGTTACTGACAGCTGTGTATTAATAACCTACTGACGCCATTTTTAAATGGTTTCCCAGCCATTCAAATTTGTAATTACCATTGAGCGTTGTTATACTGCCGCGCCCCTCTTGTTTAACCTTGCGTCATACTTGTAATATGAAACACTTGTGCAGCTTATATTCTCTTATACGTTCAATAAAGGCAAGGAGAATGATTTTAGCTGATGCTTAAGTCACAACTCAGAATTACTCTTGACCTCAAGGAAGTAGAGCTCCGTAACACTCAATTGGTGATTCATCTATGTATGATTATGTATAATTATCCATCTACCATCATCTGTGCACCTGGACTTGCCCCCTGAAAAATTTGGATGAGTATAGTATGTTCAGAGTGTCATCTTGTCTCAACCTTCGTATTCAGAACATTTTTTAGAAATATTGCTATATTCAACATGAACTAGAAAGATCTACTAATGTAGTACATGTGAAGGACATTTTGATTAGGTTCCAGAGACGCTTATGAGTTCACGTCAGACCTTTTTCTGAAGGTAGTCAAGGAATAATTTGATGTAAAATCATAGGGGAACAGTTTTAAAGGCGAAAATAATAGAGATTATGCACCATACATATATCTGGAAGAGTCTTTAATGGACAGGTAGCTTTTTATACTAATGAGTGCATTGTGTGCAACAGAATGAAGTCAAACGCCAGACCCTAGTTGAATTGATACCCATCCATAAGGCAGAAATGCACTGTACTCCATTTTGGGTGAATTTATTGTAGAGCTACCCTATTTTAGGATAAGATGACTCATTGTAGTTGTGGACTGGCAAACAAGTTCACTCACTTTATCCCATACCATACCATAGTAACTGCAGCGCAATTTTCTATGCTATTTGTCTCCTATGTTTTCTTCGCACCCAAGGAATAATAAAGTAATTTATCAGTAAATGTAGACCACCAAGGTCACATCCTTAGTATAAAATTACTTTATAAAACTCCTCAGACTCGCCCTTGCCATTATACTTTTTTCCACAGACAGATGGGCAGACAGAACGAGTCATTCAATGTCTAAAACAGTTTCTGCAGTGCTAAACTTCAGATGATTACTTGATCTGTGTCTCACACCTTTCACTAGCTTAATTTAGTTATAACAACGACCATCATAACTATATTTGGTGTTCTCCTTTCTTCATCAGATATGGGTTTAACCCCTCGCCTAGATGGAACTAATTGTAGGTCTAAGGTGGGAGTTGTAGTGGACCTCACCAAGTTTCATCAGAAAAACACACCAGGAGGTAGATATAACTTTGATTCTGCCATGAATAATTATACGTTTAGTGTAGATTATATAAAAGAAGGACCGGATATAATGAGAGAGAGATTGTGATGCTTTCTCCAGTATTACCCAATAAAACAGCAATCTAAGATAATTTGGGAAAAAAGTAAATAAGATCCTACCTCATTATTAGAAAGTTAGGTCATGCATTCTATCAGTTATATCTTCCCCTGAGTTCTAAATCTTTAGTAACGTTTCATTAAAGTAAGCTCACCCTGTTTGAGGTTATTATTCCAGAGACCTCGCAGTCATATCTAGTATATGGGAGAAAATTTTAGATGTGGAGGCATTGTAGCCTCCCACAATGTAAAAGAAGGTGTGATTTTTGGGTATTGTGGAAAGGTTTTGACGCCATATAAAAAGGTTTTGTTGAGACCAATATTGTTTCAATGTGCAGGATCTAATACTTTTCACAAGCTACTTATTTCCACTGCCAGCTCTAAGGTACCCCTAGCAATTGCTGCCATGAAATTATCATCATAATATAAAAACATCTCTCTCAATAAAGCCTTTGGAGGGGGTGGTGCCTTAAAAAATTAGAGTATATTGTCACATCCCATGACAAAATTATTGGTGTATATTGCAGGGATAAACATGAAGTCTAAAGGCCTTAGGTTTCAAGCTAGCTACTTTAACTGACTTGCAAAATGCCTTACACTAAAGCTGGGGGTAAGAACAAACATCTTCAGTTGGTACCAAGAGGTGGCGTGATGGGGTGGCCAACATAACATCAATGACCTTAAAATTAAACGTTACATAATAAAAAAGGTTCTGTTACAATTGGTTTTTAAATGAAAATTGAGCAACTTCTAGATATATTTTTTAACCGAGGTAAGCTGACCAGGGGACAGACATTATTAAATATATGTGAAACTAAGAGAATGACTAAGAAATATAAAAATTGGGCACCCCAGGGCACTCAAGTTACCCCTGTTGCCAGCGGGACTGCCAGGTATGGGGGGTTGGTGCACTACTCCGAGGGGGTTTCCCCTGCTATGGAGCAGGTGTGAAGGAAAGGGTCTGCGTGGAGGAACCAGAGTGGGAACCACGATTCTATGAGCGCTTTTTGTCTTGGTCTCATATATCCATAGAGCCAGGCTTGGAAGTGCTCTAGTAAGTGGACATGGAATCTGTTAATAATCTTATGAATGGTTGGGACCGTGCTCTTGAAAGCATCTAATGAAATTGTGTATATTGTCCACATTGCAATGGGTATTAGGGAGCGGAGAGTAGATGGGATTGGTGACTCAATCTGGAGCGCGAAGATACTCTTTGATATCGAGAATTCCTGTTTGTTTTGAATCTTGAGCAGGCGTGCGACTTCCTGCCATATAGCTTTGGTTGGGGGGCATGTTTCTAGGCGGTGATGTAGGGATCCCTCCCCTCCACATAATACACATGTTTTGTGGAGGGAGTTGGAGCGGTCCGCCGTCCTATAGGTCCTTCTCAAACAGCGCCAGGCGTTTGTTCTTATCCTTGGTTGTAGGAGTGTGTGGTGTGTCATTTTCCACATTGCTTTCTGAGTGGTTAAATCATAGGGAATGTCCAGCATATCTAGGTATTCTATCCTAGCAATGCTTGGGGTTGTTATGAGCATATCCCTCTGGGGGTGGTTTTCTGGGTTTCTTAATTTGAAATGGGGGCTGGGTCGTCCCCTTCCCTGTATAGTACCCATGTTCTCTATGGTCCATCCCATACGGCGGATAGTTCAGAGGATATGTTTGAGATGAGGGGAGGTTCCATGCGGACCCATTGCAGTAGGGTGCTTGGCAAGGTATAAAAGTAGTCTGGGTGGACTATGTGGGTTGGTTAATTTGAGCGCCTGTGCAAAGTTAGTCCTTGCTGCTCTGGACCAATGTTGTTGCAGGAGGTCTGGAGCAAGGATTTCCTTTATCCAGGTACCTAGGATGTGATTGGCATGGCTGCAACTTCTAGATATAATATTATTAAAATTGGCAATATTTACCACCAATATAAACTAAGTTTAGGCATATTCCAGTTGTAGAACTACCATTAATGGTAGTCATGTTTATTGTATTAAAAATTATAGTTCATTGGCGGAAAGACCATTTCCATCCCTCAAACTCCTTTGTAATTGTTTTAGTTAAATTAAATCTTTTATTAATTTTCTTTACGAGTAATTATTGAATCAAATAGGTATCATATGATCCTTTGACCCTATGAAAAGAGCGCCTTTAACTCTCCAGGAAGCGACTATTAAATTGTAAATATACCAATTTTTAAGAGGCCAAACTCTTCATAGTTTATATATAACGGCATGCCTCTATAATGAGGTAAACGGAGAGGCCAGTAAGAGGAATCATGTGGCAAGAAAGGTTAATAAATATTAAAGAAGATGAGATGACTAACAGAGAGATTTGTCAGACAATCGCTACTTATTTTAAAAAAGCAATAGCCTGGATCACTTAATTAGAATCAAAATTGATTTTGGAAATAACACAATAATAACTTTAATGGTAGTTCTATAACTTGATTATGTGTAAACTCAGGAATTTGATGTAAGCTAATAATACCATTTTTGGTAATATTATGTTTTTTAAATGAATCAAATCCTCATTTTAAACTAAACATAATGACCATCTTCATTATAACTTTAATAGATTATCCTTATTGATGCTTGTTGTAACCGCCTGAACCTCATCACATGAATTCTGTAGATTAAACTTGATCTGCTTTTCCTTTATCCAGTATTACCTAACAGTAATTCTTAAGTCAGCGAAGAGGCCAACTTGACTCCTAAGGCTTCTTTATTTCCTTCTTGTCCCAAAATTTACACCAGAAATCATAAAATCAGATATTACAGACCTGGCTTTTCTGTGGACCTCCTTGTGGATGTATCCAAGAGTTTATATTGGAAAATATTTTAAAATTAAATACAGATCCTAATTTAACATTGATGGAGTTTGATCTGATGCCAAATTGAAGCCCCATCAGGCCTAGCCTCTAATTTTCATATAGAAATGAACTCTTGCTTTTAGTTTAACCAAGCCAAGGCCCCTTTAATATTTGGCTTTTTTAATCATCTGTATATTATTCTTAAGTCTTTTAGACATTGGCACAATTTGCAGGAATCTTGTTCTTATTGGTTTGATAGCATGTTTCTACTGGATCTGGTATTGTATCCCTATAGCCTCTCATGGAACAGGAGAGATACTGACACTTTTCTCACATCCAATGAGACTAGATTTTGGGAAGGTCAAAAGTGATAATTAAATTGTAACCCTGATTAAGGAACTGCATTATAGATGTTAAGGCTGAGGTAGCGCCTCTTCAATAAATTTTTTAAAACAATCAAATTTGGTGTTAAGGTTCTCTTTGATTAGTAGAGCTTAACCAAAGTTCTGTTTTTCTAACTTTTATAGATGTACTTAGCGTTGTTAATCTAAAAGATTTTAAACAAAAATTATTAAACATAAACTAACTAAAAAATGAATTATAATCAATATTTTAAGCTTTCTAGAACCTTTTCTCTATAGTTCACTCAAGAGAATTGCAACATACTAATTGTCTATTATTTGTATGTTTTATCTTATCTAGGTTTTGATTCTATAGGTAAAATATACTGGGGTATTTGAGGAATTTGAGAATCATGCATGTAATGTGCATCAATCTAGGCGGATCTTAAGATAGAGGGTATTATTTAACCTTTGTCAGTTTATGTTTTTTTGAGTATCTCTGTTTAACCTTTATAATAAGGATTAATATGGTCTTAAACAGTACTAACAATTTTCAATTAGCTAATCTAATTTTTGTATAATCTATCACTAGTTTTTTTAGTACTAGATGGTCCCAACCCAAGGGGGGATTCATCGATGTTTATTGAATTATGCCTGGGCTCCTAAGGGGGTGGAAGGTGAGTCGATAAGGGCGTATGGCTACCAACCTGAAGGTTGCGGGTTCAATTTCTGCCCTTCGCACATCAATCAGGGTGCCAGCCAAAGGAAGCTATTGGCGGTTAGTAGGTCTTATAACACTAAAACCTTACCCATGATGTAACCAGAAAAATTTGAGTCCCAATCTGGAGGTGGAAAAACTTTCTTCAACGGAGTTGACCCTGTTCAGGTTTCATGTCATTTCTTTATTTCTTTTGGTAATGCCTGTCCCCTGGTCGGCTTGCCTCAGTTAAATAAAAATGCCTGGGCTCCTAAGAGCCTGAGGCGAGGGAAGGGGAGGGAGGAGGCATTGAGAAAGGGAGGGGGCTTGCGCGCCAGAGCCATGCTGCAGTGACAACTGAGCGGGGGAGGGTTGGCGACATAGTGCAGACCTTCAGGGTCATCTCAAAGTGTACCTGAAAGCGGGTGATCATGTGTGGAAGGGTCCACATCTGCTGGTCAAAGGCAGCACGAAGGAAGGAGTTATGGATGGTCCAGATGGCTGTGGCATAGGCAAGGACATGGAGGGGTCAGTGGCAGCCAGGCAATGTCTGCTCAAACATGAGGTCTTGCACATGGTGTCCAGACCAGGGCTGAGCATGGAGGAGCGCGCGGGCCTTTGGCAAAATGCGGCGACACCTGGACAGGTGAAAAAACAATGGAGGTGGGAGTCAATAGGCTCCACACAGTGGGGGCAGCTTTGGTGCTGGAAGGTAGGGCCAGTCCGGTCCCCTGTCCTGTATGAACAGTGGAGCACCCTCCATAAGGTGTTGGACACCTTTGCTGACAGGATGGGGTGATAGACGTCCTTCCAAAATTCCTTAAGGTCAAATCTCACGGAGAGAGGGAGGAGCTCAAGGAGTCTTGGGCGGATGGGAGGACGATCTTGGGGGTTGAGGCGAGTTGTGACAACTTGTCCATTGTGCACAATTACATGGCGATGGGGGCTGAGGCCAGGGCCTTCCCTTCTGTATGGGAAGCCATGGTGGATTCGCGCGCCTACTCGTTTCAGGGAAAGGAGAGCTTGGTTCCAGTAGGGGGATGAGGATGGTTTCAGGCGATGGCCTGGGTGGTTTGTGAGCCACTCCCCTAATGAGGTCAGAGATGCTCTAGGAAGACCCAGAGCTGCTGACACTGACTGGCGGAGGGCGGGCGCCCATTGGGGCATGGGGGTCGCGTCCCAGCAGACAATCGGCCATAGGAACTTCAGGAAGATTGTGGTGGCGTGGGATCGCGTGTCCAGAAGCCCTAGACCCCTTCATTGCAGGTTTGGGTAATGGTTGAGAGGGCCATTGGTGGATGGTTTGAGCCCCAGATCCAACAGCGGAGGAGTACATTGAGCCGCGTATAGAAGGCATCTGTGAATGGGCAGACGTGCGCTAGGAACTAGACTTTGGAGAGGAGGAACACATTGGCCATCAGAGCTCAACCCTGGGGGTGATGTGCCGCCGGTTCCAGCTGGCAATCCTGGAATTAACTGCTGCGAGGAGCAAGTCCTCATTGTCTTTTAGTGCAACTCCTTGTTGGTTGGTGAGAACGCCCAGGTGAAGGAAGGTACCGCGCACAGGTTCAATACCAAATGGTGGGGGGAAGGTGAGGGGAGCCGACCTGAACAACTGTTGTCTTGGAGGTGTTGACCATGGCGTTGGACGCCTTGGTGTACCTCTCAATGGTCACAGCAGCGAGGGCAACATCCCCAGGGCAGCCAAATGCAATGGCAGTGTCATCTGCAAATGCCATGGTGCGTGTGGGGGCTTTACCTGGGACCAGAATCCCTGTTAGCTTGTCCTGTAAGGAGGCCAAGAGGGGGTCAAGGGTGATGTTAAAAAGGATAGGGCTCAGGGGGTCCCCTTGCCGGAGATTTTGTCCAATTGGTACTGCCACTGTAAAACCCATTGGAGCCAGGACTCTGGTGTGGAGTTGGTCATAGAGCGCTGATATACAGCGCTTAGCTGCGGGGGGGAGATGGAAGCGGGCCAGGGAAGCATCAATATACTTCCAGGCTACCCGATCATATGCTTTCTCCATATCCAGGACAGCCACAAAGCCATTCACCTTACGAGAGTTAGTAGTCAAAGTCACGTGAAGGTCATTATAGTTGTCCCATAACGACCTCCCCGGAATAAAACCGTGCTGGGATGGGGAGAGGCGAGGTGACACCCAGTTGGTGATGCGGTTGGCCAGAAGCTTCGTGAAGAGCTTGTGGTCTGTGTTGATCAACGCTATGGGGCGCCAGTTCGCCAGGTTCTCACGGTCTGACTTCTTGTGAATGAGGGTCGTGATTGAGCCTCTGGAGTCAGGGAGGACCTCGCCATTCACCAAGAGTGCAGCGAAGAGGTCGCGGAGGGCTCTGGCTATCACTGCAGGTTCCAGAAGGTACACCTCGAAGGGTATTCCATCTGGGCCTGGGGCTTTAAGCCGTGGGGATTTCAGAAGGGTTTCCATCACCTCCTGGATGGAAATAGGCGCCAGTAGAGCCTCATCAGCCCGTGGGTCAATGAACGGCTGGAGCCCGCCACAGGAAGCCTTGGATGTCCGATGGGTCCACCTGGGTGGCATGGAAGAGGCTGGAGTAGAAGCGGTGTAGTTCCTGCGTGATTTCCTCCTTATCCGAAGTGGTTGTAGTGCCAATCTTCAGTGCAGTAATATCCTACGCTGTTGACTGGGCTTTCTGTTTCTGAAAGAAGAAGCGGGTGGGGCGTTCCCATTGAGCATAGTAACGAGATGTTGTAAAGTTTGCTGCCCGTTCTTCCTGCAGTGTGAGCTCCAAGCGGAGTGCTTCCTGCGCCGCTTCCCAGTCTTCCAACCATCTGGGAGAGGGCGAAGGCTGGCAGTTTCTCTCCAGATGTCTGATTCTGGCTTCCGCCCTTATGACTCTGGCGCGAGCTGCAGTCATCTGGGATTTGGCACAGTTGTAAGCAACGCGGGTGATGCCCTCCTTGGTCACCGCCCATTTAGCCTTGTGGTCAAGCAGGTGGGGTGGGGGAGGTGAGAGTCTCCCAGATGGTCATATACAGCTTCTCCTTAGTGAAGGGGTTGTTGAGAAGAGCTGGGGCAACCCTAGGCCAGAACCTACGCGACGGTCTAAGTGTGGCGGTGAGGACAACGGTGAGTGACCTGTGATCACTCAGATGGTTGTCACGAGAGATGGGAGATGAGACGCGGCCAATTAGCAGGGGGCCAATCAGTGCCATATCTATGCGTGACGCTGACTGGAAAGCTCCTCCATCATACTGGATCCTAGTCATGCAACCTATGCCAGACGCGGAGGGTGGAAGCGCATCTATAAAGCCACTCAGGCGAAGGAAATCCTGGAGGCGACTTGATCCAGGGCGTTCCTTTGCTGCAGGGGGTAAAAGTCACGGACGCGACTTATGATTGTGTTGAAATCTCCTAAGAGGACTGTATTCCGTGGGAGATTGAGTTGGACGAGCTCTTCCAAGAGCCAATTTTGCTCCTGACCTGCATTAGGCAGGTAGATGCTTGCAGCGAAGAAAGAGAAGTCAGGAGTGGTGAGTTTGGCCAGTTTGAGGCGGCCACCTAGATATTGTGAAAAAGAATGGGTTTTAACCCGGGGATTCAAAACAATAAGGGCGGCATGGTTTGTCCAAAAGGAGTTGCCTCCAAACTGTTCATTCCATGCAGATTTTTCGTGGGAGAGGATATGGGGCTCCTGGACAGCAGCGATGTTAATTTGTGCTGACCTGAAGTTTCGGAGGAGGCGGGCTCTCCACTTAAAGTCCCGCAACCCGATTTGCGTTGATGGATTGCAGGGCCAGGGTGCTGCCATGGGGACTCATAGCTGTTCCCCTCCATGTCCTGGGGGGTTGCCAGCGCTTAAACCTGCTGCTGTGAGGCGGCTAGTTTTGAGTCCTTTAGCTTGACTATTAGCTGCAATCCGTGAGGAGCGTCGAGGGTTCTGAGGGGAAGGAGAGGGTGGGGGGCGGAGGACCCAGTAAGCCAGCCTAGGATGCTGCCCCCGCTCCGTTACAGGGGAAGGACCTGAGGGTGCTCAATGGTGACCTCCGCGGTGTCCACATTTGATGAGTCTGAGTCCATATCACTTCCTCCAACACTTCAAAGGATCCGCGCAAAATGGACTGTGGGGTTGAGGTAGGACTCTTTGAGGCGGCACTTCTACCGCAGGCCGCGGGTTGCCAGTCCATGCTGGTGGGCATAGCTCCATTGGGAGCTGAGGGTTGATGCGATAAATCGCTGGTGGAGGTGGGTGGGGGTGCCGCGGAGCCCTGAGTGGGGGTGGCTGACGAGGGGCACCCTGTGGGAGATGCCTTGCGCTTGGTGAGAGAGGGAGTTGACTCTGAGAGATTGGAGGGGGTGCCCACTGGAAGGGGGGCATGAGCGCGAAGGTATCCCATACCAATAGTGGGGTTAGCTGTTTCAACTGCTAGGCATAAGGCCTCAGGGGACAGGTCTTGAACGGGAACCCATTGTGTGGGTTGTGGAATTGCTGCTGCGGCCACGTGGGATTGTTTTTGGCCTGGTTTAGGCCCCTGGGTGGTGGCTAAGAGGGCTTGTTTTCGAGCTGTGCAGCCACTATACATGTGTCCAAGGGCGTTACACCAAGAACACTGGAGGCGCGCCTGATCAGGGTCGACAAAAAAGATCTCAGGGCATGCCCCAATTACCGCCACACGAGGAATAACCTCAATGTTGCGGGATACAGTGGGGGAGGGGATGAACGACGCCCTAGCAGTGTGAGATCTTTGAGTGGGAGCATAGTAAGAGGGGACGCTAAAGTCCACTGAAAGAACAGACCCAAACTACATTAAACCACGATGGAGCGCCAGTTTAAGAGACTCAGGATCAACAGTCGTTGGTAGGTTGGAAAAAGTAACCCATGAAATTTTCTCCAGGTGAGAGCGTGTGCAGGAGATGCGAAGAGATCCACGCGGAATAATGACCTGGAGGGTGGCAGCATGGTCAGCAAGGGCAGCTTCAGTGAAGCCCACATCGATGTAGTGGCCCTTCACTGATTCATGGATGGTGGTGTTAATTGGGAATGTCTCCTCAATCGCTGCAAAGTATGAGAAGTAATCCTCTGTATAGAATTCAACAGGGTTATGGCCATAATAAAGGCGAATTGCGTGGGAGAGGGTTGAGCGAGGTAGAACTTTTTGCGCTCTAGTTTCGGCCCATTTCTTCTTAAAATCAGCAATAAACGCCACTTCACGGGGATCAGCTTTGGGTAGCGTTGGTGCCAGAGATTTTTGACACGCCCCAGTGGCTCCTTTGGTACGTTTGTGTTTGCTTTGGGCTGCAATCGTGGGTTGAATGTGAGCTGGTGGTTTGGACAAGTTTGCGGAGTTCCCCTGTTGCTGGAATGTTACAGCAGTTGCTGGCGTCATATTAAATTGAGGGGCGGATTGTTGGGCCTCGCTAAATTGGGGAGGCCCATCCAGATTGGAGTTAACTCCAGCCAATTGGGAGGAGGGCGAAGTTTCATCACCATCCCAATCTATTTGGGTAAATTCAGCCCAAGTATTTGCTGTGATTTCGTGGGCAAAACTCACTGGCTGATTGGTGAATTGGTCATTTTCAGCATATGGAGATAAAGTGCCAACTTGAGAAGTGCCAATTACGGGGTTTAATTGGGACGGGTGAGATTGGAACTGGTGTGAAGTTTTAAAATCTGAACCATTTGAATCCTCATTGGGAAGAGTAGATTGTCCCAATTTGGTGCTTAGTGAACCAGAATGTGCGGCTAATCCAACCTTACATCTGAGGGTTTGGGGTCCAGGTAGCTGGGTATTGCCCCTCATGGAGGGAGCCAGAAACATGGCGTCAGCAATAATAGATGGGGCTGAATTAGCTGACACAATGGGGGAGGTGGATGCCTGGATGGGCTGAGTTGCATTCAACTGAGCAGACGCCATTAAAACAGCGTGGGTGATGGCCTCCTTGGTTGGAGGGGGCCCAGCGGGTTGGTGGGAGGCAGCGCACACAGAGCTGTTAGGCGTGCAGGTTGCAGAAGTGCGATCAGGTGAACTGGCGCTAGTTGAAGTAGCTCCAGGTTGGGGGTGGTGCCTGCTTTCATGGCTGCTGCTCGAGAGCAGGTGATTCTGGTTGACCCTGAGGTGGGTAACTGAGGGTTGCTTCGTTTTAGGGGTGGTGCTGGCTCGTTTGGCAGAGCCTGCGGGCTCTTTTGCGGGGTTTCCTGCCATATTTGCTAATAGTTTTCGTAAATCCCTTTAGTGGAACTAAATTTCAGGCTAATTTGATTTTCAAAAAGTGATGCTTAGCAGAAAGAGACAATCTATCACTAGTTTTAGTATTACAATAAGATGGTTGTCCAGGGTTAATTGTAGGTGATCCCCAGCGTAAGCGCCCTTAAAAGATTTTAGTATTTTTAAAAAAATTATAATTATAATTAATAACTCTTGTTGATATCTAATGTCAACTTTATAACAGGCAAGATTTTTAACCTATTGAGTGTTATCTGTGACACGTATAAAAAGGAATTAGTTCTTAAAGGTGACCTCAAGAAAGATCAAGAAAGGATTTATTAAATTAGAAAATATTGAACTACAATAAATCAAATAAAGTTTCTAGAATAGAAGATACAAAGCAGCCTAAAGGTTGAAAACCCCAGATTAATGAAAAGAATTGTCAAAAAAGTTAGGGATAATTTATATTATAGGATCTAAAGCAATCCAATTTTGCCAAACCAGGCTCTGAAGATGAGTCATTGATGCACTAAGCTTAGTAGCAATAAATCTCTTGAGGCTAGAAAATGTCAGGAGTATAAGGAGTTGCAATGTTAAAAACAGTAATGAAGGTAATTCTATTTGCATATAATAAGGTTATATACTATTACCATCATAAAGAAGGTGGTAAGGAAACTTTTTATTATGAGATTGTGATCCTGAATTACTTAAAAGTAGTTTTCTATTACTGGAAAATGTTAAGCCTCAGATATTCTGCTATAAAACTATGAAGAATTTTAGTCACTTGTACAAGATGTGTAAAGCAGTATCATTGTATCTATGTATTGGCAGCCAGTGGAGTTAACTTACTATAAGCACAGACGAGAGCTGGCAATATGGACCACTAAATACTTTGCATCCTCATAATTCAGTTCTTGATACACAGCCCCACCAATTTGCTAAGGATGAGGATCCTTACCATTGCTTTAGAATAATACATAACAACAATGCCATTTTGGATGAAGTTAAAAGGAAAATGCTTGAAAACCCCAGTGTTATTTTTGTTCTTGTAAAATATTAATATTTAGTTTTTACAAAATTATACAAATATAAACATGGTTCTCCCCAGATAGGCTTTCAAACTGATTCAACAACAATCAGATTTTGGAAAAGTTGTGATGATTATTGCTTATTGTTTGTTTGGTAATGATGCGAGAACAAGTCCCTTGATCAATAATTTCCTTGCCTCTCCCCTAATGGAACTTATTAACAAATAACCTAGATGGAAAACTTGTGGAATATGACCGTGCAAAGTGGTGTTATTATCTCTAATTTAATCCTAGTTTTCCTTTAAGCGTCAATTATATGATTACAGGATTATCATCTTTTACTATTTCATTTTTGGTCACTGATATTGTATCTTAACTGAAGGGTACCATAATGAAATTTGGCTTTCTTACAGATTATATCTATTCTGGGTAGAAATACACTAATTCTCAACATGATGATATACTCCAACTGAAGTGCTATCTAATAGATGTGTTTTTGTTATCTAGTGATCATAAGGGAAAGACTAGACAATTGGCAACAAATTTAACTTTATTATGTTGACACCAGGACTTGCTCTTTTCCCAAATTAACTAAATAAGGTCTATAATTACATTAGCATCTTATTAAATTAGAAACTTTACAGATTAGTTAATTTATGATCTTAAAAATTAAAAATTTGTTAACCAATATAGAAATTTCAACTTTATCTATGCATAAATAAGAGATAAATATGATTTATGATCTTTATACATACAAAGGTAGATATAATTTTCTTTATTATATGAAGCCATTTGAGAAAGTAACTCTGCATAATACTATGAGTGTATATTTGAGAATATAGCTAGTTTAAGATAGATTATAATGAATTCAACTAAAGCTTGTTTATTATATGATAGATACAATAACTACTAAATTTAATGTAAGCTTTTCTTAGCCTCTAATAATCTTTTTATTGTTTGCAAAAAAGTACTTTATATAATATATTTATGGTCATTGTGGGAATCCAGCCAACTTGTGCTCGCTTGGAGCTATACGCCTGCTGGATTCCAATAAGATTTTTTATAAAATAAAGATCTAAATAAAAATGCTAATAAAATTATATTTTTATGATTTTATTAGCACACAATAAGAAGAATCTCAATGATCCTCAACCTCTGACTATCTAGTATTTAAAGTAATTTTAAAGGTCAAGGGGGAATTTGGGAATATGTTAGGAATAGCCTGCATGAGTCTGAATTAGGAAATATGCAGGAACAACGTATCATAGTTTGGGAACTCACATCAGGGCAGTGGAACAAAGGAAGCAGAATTCTGATTGGCCCAAGTGTACCTATGAAGTAACATTTTTATAAACTTGAGCCAATATCCACTTGAGAAATTTCTTGCACCTTGGGGGACCCCTGCCAAGCCTATAAAAGGGGGGGTCCCCATGCAGGTGCATTGAAGGACTTCATTGGGGTCAGGGGAATGCCTTCCGATGATTCCCCTGAGGTCCATGGTGTGGTTGGAGAAATATTACCCACTGATTTTACTAATGCCCGCATGGGTTTTGAACTGGTGATTCTTCAATTAATGGGGTTCCGCTGAGAACTGGCCAGGGACTTTTGGCCGATTTTCTCAACCTTTTCATTATTTTTTAATAAACATGTTCTTAATGACATCTGAATATTGCAAATGGTCAACATTTCCATTTTTTGGCAAAACTCGACCTACAGCATTCTTATTTTGAGTCTGCAAAGGTAATGTCCAACAGTCATTATTAAGCCCATCATATATATCTATTATAGACAGATATCTAATATAGTCACAAAGGTAGTCTAAAAATTAATTTACAAAGGTATCCATTATATCCGGTATAATTCACCAAAAAGATGAAAACTTTAATGTATATAATAGGTTTCATATCATCCCACCAAGGATTATCAAATTAACCATAATTCTCAGCTTTTGGGATCCAACTTACTAAAGAGTGAGATTTTATTATAATATAAAAATGTTGATCAAAGAAAATTGTAGATACTAGATTTTAAAGCTTAGATCAGAGCATTGTAAAATATTACAACTAATAACTTGTTTATTGAGGTATTTTTTGAGTTTTTAGATTTGAAATAAGTTCTCATACATAACAAAATATTATGACTCATGAAGCTAATAAATAGTATATATTTATATCAGCCAATGATGACAACAATCAAATTTGTTTTTACATAAAGCACTAAATGAAATGAAATATATTTAAAACTCATGGGTAAAAATATAACATGATTTAATGTATTGCAGAACTCCTCTGATGGTTACAAGATAGAATAAAAGATTTCATATAGATTACAATTCACTATAGATTTAAATTCAAATCTATTCAGGGAAGTCTGACCATTGGATGGACACTTCCAAATATATAACAATAAACTGAGCACCAAGATATGCGAGAGGCACCTGTTGGGATTTTCGCCCACCTTTCCAGCCATTTAGATTACCATGCGACACTAGGGGATAATTCCCTATGGTGAGTAAATTGGATATTGGTTGACCCTAATTTTGGGTTATTTGTGTTTGGGGGATATTAGGTAATTTGCCAGGATTGGATCTGTTGAGGATCATCTGGGTTAATGCTTAAGATCTCATCAGGCAGAGTTGCAGATGAAATGGGGCTTCTGATAGTTGATCAATGATTAACTATCAGGTGTAGCAATTAGGATTGGTTAAGTTTCATCACTGACCAATTTGGAATTTAAGGAGCAAGTTGTGAGGCGAGTGATGCCGCCTGCAACTAGAAAATCAATCAGTTGGTTTGTGACTTGCATAATGGGTAACAAGTCCTATTACCTAAGCAGATCACTCACAAAATATGGAAGGTTTTTTGATCAAGTAGAAAACTTAGGAACACGTTTTCTGAATCTTTCTTTTTTTGGTCTTGAGGATGTCCAATGAAGGAATCCTAACCAGATGGAGAAGACCATCGCTGGTGAGACAACAAAGGGAAATTCAATGGCAACGCCTGCTGTATAATGGATGAGGCACCAACTGAGGGTTAGGCGCCGAATACCCTCTATAAATTCCCCTGATAATTCAAAATGAAAAAGGACTAAATAGCAGAATTCATTATTGGTTTTAGGTCTATTGATCTTCAGAAAATTATTGCTGTATGCTTTAGATGGGGACTCTTTTGTTGGATAAAGAGTAAGGATCAAGAATCCTTAGAAGAGAAGCTGAGCTTAGATGGGAATTGCTGCCAACTTCGTGCCACCAGAGGAAAGGTTGTAAACTAAGGATCTGAGCGTGGATCAACATGGCTGATAAAGGTATAAATTCCTATTAATTACATCAAGATTAGTCTGAGGTGAAATACAGGTCAAGCATTGGACAAGAATTGATTATCTATTTACCTAAGATAATAGTCTTCATACTATTATCAATTAGATATCATATATTATCAGACAATGCAAAGCGCGCACAAATTGAACCAGTGCATTTAACCATCCTATGAGAAATCAATTGGTGAAGAACCCAAATTTTAACAATCGGTGCTCAATATGGGGGGTAGTTGAACAGGATACACCAGTATAAGATGTTTCACAAGGATGAGATAAAAATACTCTGGATGGAATTGGCAACCATCAACATGAACGCCTTGAATTCTGCAGATCATTGGGAAAGCACTGCCTTGGAGTAGAGAGTTACAATGGTTGATGAAGGAGTCAAATTTTCCCAAGTTCAACAAAAAGTTTCTGGGGAAATTACCATCCTTAAGAATAAGGAAGGAGATTTAGTTATATAAGTTTTATTATTGAAAACTTAAAGTGAAGCAGATCACGTTCATTTATTGGCATTCAGTGCAGACATAGAGCATCAAATGAAACAGGTTAATGAATTGAAGACTCAAAAATGTGAATGTGAGCCCTATGCGGTGACTGATGCAAATAAAGGACCCCAAGAACTCCAGTTAAGAAGTTGACTATATTACAATATATGCCGACTGCATTCACAGCCATTCTGGAGATGACTCCCAAAATCACTCCTTAAGTTAGTCAAGTGGCCAAACCAAGAATGGTGGCTAGACAAACTTAGGAGAAAATAGTGCTATGCCAAAATTATCCACATTTCATTGGGATAACATTCCTGCATTTTTTTCAATTATTCAACATGACAATGTTTGGGTATGACAACCATCAAAAAAGCTTTGATAGTGATGAACTTTTTGGACACTGATTGTCAGAACTTAGTGTTACCTCATCTAGAGGGGGACAGCTGGTCATACTCAGAGGCCAAGGTCATCATGAAAAATTTGAAAGTATCACACATATGTTAAAGCGCAAACAAGAATTCATGGGAAACCAAATCCAGAAGGATGAATCCTTAGCGAGTTTTGCTGACTGATTATACCAAAGGTAGCAGATTTTGGTCAGAGTGAAAGTACTAAATGATTTTGATGCATGGATCATGTTGCAAGCAGCCCTTTGGCCCTAGCATGATTTATATCAAATGAAGTCTTTCATGTTTCTAAAGAGATTACCACCTTGCAGATGGTGGATAATTTGAAGATAATAGGAGCTAAATTTGATTCCTTATAATAAAAACTTCAAACTGAGTCCAGTGCATATATTGAATCCTACAAAGGAGACTGAGAGTGCTAAGGAGTCCAATAATTGAATTATGCCAGAAAAAAGCCTGAGGAGTTCAAGCGGATTGCTAAGAAAGATAAACGCTGTTATCAGTGCAGAAGAAAAGGACACTTCTTTGTCTAATATAAGAAGCCTAAGGAACAGATCAATGTAGGCCAGGTGAAAGAGTCCAAACCTGCACAGGAGTCAGAAAAAGGCCTGCATCCTAGACGAAGAACAGTCTAGAGCTGTGGATATCCCCGTTCCCCCCAATATTTTGCATGAAGAAATTGACATTAGTGATCTGTTTGTCAATGATTACGCGCAGGATCAACTGTATCAAGTAGTCAATATGGATGTCAGCGCAGTAGCCAGATCCAGAGAAAAGGGGATCAACCCCAAAATAATCAAGGAAGTTGCTCAGAGGTATGCATGACAACTAGTGGACAAGATTTGAGCTGCGTAGAATCTGAAAGAGTTGATCAAGGTCAAATTAGATGAGGAAAATCTGTCTATCCCCCTTAGCTTGATCAAGAAATTATTTCCTGATCTATTGGTGCAAATTATTCACAACCTCAATTTGGCAAAAAATTCCACTATACACTCAGCAAATATGATTTTACAATAATCTGAGTATATGTATATTGATATACTGGTTAATTGAGTACAGGTATGGGCGATAGTTGACAGTGGAGCACCTATCAATATTGTCTTGATCAAGCTGGTGAAGACGAGAATTTCACCTGATATAGAACACAAGAAAGAATATGGGACATCCAGGCTGAAAATTACCATCTCCTGTGGAGCGTATAGCACTCTGCCATTCCAATTTAGATCTTTAGTGGTATACTCCTCAACAATAGTTTTGGCCAACTAAAGCTATGATATTCTGATCAGGATGGAGTATCTACAGAAGTATGGAGTTAAATGTAACTTTGAAGATAATATGTTGACCATAATGGGTCAGACGTTACCATTGGTTTGTCAGAAAGAAGGGAAGCTCCATTAAACAGGAGGAATAATTTTTTAGTATGATCTAAAATGACGACATTGTCCCAATTTGTTACCAATTAGTTGGTCAAAAGTGATGAGAAATGCTGACGAAAATCCTGAAAAAAAGAGGAATTCTATTGAGGATAAAGAATTTGAGGACCATACCACCAGGATAACAGATCATAGTTGACACAGGATTGATATTGGAGATACCTGAGCTGCAGTATGGAGAGATTGGAAGCCCATGGAAGAAAACCAAAGTAGAGCCTTGGGTGGCTCCTGGAATTATTATGCTGGGCCATGGAGAAATTTGGGTTCTTCTGGCAAATTTAAGAGAAAAATGATGAAGAATGAGAAAGAATCAAATTACCTCATTAGTTCATTTAATCCAAATGGCTGAAATGAGGTAGTTCCATAATCTTGGGCTTTTCGATATAATGGGATTACTGGCAGGGGTGATCAAAAGTATCAATCTATTTGTCAATTGAGTAACTCGCTGATATGTTGGACAGACATTAGGAGAAGGTGCTCTAATTATTTGACAAGTATTGGGAAGTATTCACCCAGGATGACCATGATTTGGGATGCACGAGGAATGTAATATATAAAGTCAACACTGGGGAAAATTTGCTGATAAGGATGAAACCAATTTGATAGTCAAAGGCAGCTGAAGCGATAGTGGAAGAAGAGATTAGCAAACTAGTAAGCACGGCTTCTAGTTCCGTTGTTGAGTCCCTGGGAAAGCCCTATCCTGGTTGAGAAGAAGAAAGATGGCTTTAATCAAGTGGTGATCAAATATTGGAAGCTGAATAAGATAACGAAGAAGGATTTGTATCCACTACTACAAATTGGTAATGCATTAGATCAATTGGGAGAAGCGAATTATTTCTCCGTGATGGGTCTAATACCAGGATATTGGCAAATTGGTTTCTAACAGAATACCAGGTGAAATGCATGATAATTACTATGCAAGGGCTGTATCAACCAATGAGGATGCCTCAGGGTCTATATAATGCACCTCCGATGTTCCAGAGGGCCATGGACGCTATCTTAAATAACCTAAAGTTGTCATGCGTCCTGGTGTACTTGAACAATATAGATGTGTTCAATAGGACATTTACTGACCATTTACACCTATTGGAAGAAGTCTCTAAGAGCCTGTCAATGGCTAAACTGAAATTTAAACTGAAGAAGTGCCACTTCTTCAAGATAAAGAGTTTAATATCTGGTATTTGTTATCTATTCTAATGGACTGAAGCCACAAGCCCAGAAAATTGAGGCCATAGAGAGAATGGCTGTTCCTAAAAGTGTCCGAGATATCCAAGTGTTCTTTGGAATCGCCAGATACTATCAAAGATTCATAGGGGATTTTATGAGAATTGCTGAGCCCCTCTTTCGTTTGCTGAAGGATCCAAAGAAAAGATTCGTTTGGAATGAAGAGGCCAGAGCTCTTTCAATGAATTTCGACAGTATTTGATAGATTCTCCAATATTGAAATATCCAAATTTTGATTTAGAATTTATAGTACATACTGATGCTTCATTAATGGTGATCGGTGCCATCCTAATCCAAGTGGATGAACTTGGGGATGAACATCCAGTAGCATATGTGAGCTGGATGCTATCAGCAGCTGAGATGAATTACACCGTTACTTAGCGTGAATACCTTGCAGTAATTTATGCATTTGAACAGTTTTGGGTGTATATTCATGAAATTCACTTTAAATTGGTGATGGACCACTCCTCACTGCGTTGGCTGCACAATTTAAGAGAACTGGAAGGAAGACTGGCCATAGTTGGCATTGAAGCTACAAGCTTATGATTATGAGATATTCCACCAATCTGGAGCTTCTCATCAGAATGCAGATAGCTTATCAAGGTTACCAGTGGTCCAAGTGGTGTACCAGCAAGTGGATAAGCTATTACAGAGAATGGTTGAAGGAGAAATTGGGAATGAGCCCTTAAGTGATCCAAGGTGCACTTTGGAAAGTGATGGGAAACACTGAGACCATGGATGGACAAGTTTTTATATGATTGATAGAAAACGATTACTATTCCCAAGACCATCAGAACAAGCGGCTATTGTTCAAGCTGCGCATAAGGTTGTCTGGCTTGGAGGCCTAAGGAAGACAACCAATAACATTTTCCAGTACTATGACTGGGAGTCTATCAACTATGATGTAGCAGATTATCTGGCTTGTTGTGTGGAGTGTCAGTTGCACAAGACTCACAAGAACATGACCGGATATTGACTGGTCCTCCCTGGATTTGCCTGTCATATGGTGTTCATTGATGTGATGAGACCATTAACCATGAGTACCTGGGGAGTCAAATACATCATAGTTGCAATTGACCATCTGACTAGATGGGTCAAAATGAAGGCTCTGGCAAAAGTAGATGCTAAAAGCACTATAAGTTTTATACTTAATCAAGTAGTATACAGCCACAGAATCCTGAAAGTCTTTTTGAGCACAATAAAACAAATTTCTTATCCTACGTAATCCTGAGATTGCTTTGAGATATTGGGTTTGAGGAGTCATGTCAGTACCCTACCAGCTGGAGACAAACGGACTGGTAGAATGGGTCAATGGAACGCTGATCATGACGCTGGGGAAGTTGGTCGCAGGGAGAACTTCTGCATGGAGAATGTACCTCAGTTTGATGATGTTTGCATATAATATAAGTCATCATACGGTGATGAGAAAAACACCATTTGAGTTACTATATGGAAGGAAGGCCGCATTACCACCAATTCTATATTTGGTGGGGGAAACAACTTTGGGGATGAGTGCTGAGAAGCACCTAATCTAATTGTCAAATATCCTGATTGAGATGCAATTGCAAGCATTTGATACGACCTTGAAGAAAAGATCAAGGCAAAATGACGGATAAGAACTGACCAACTTTATCAGAATACCAAATAGGCTAAAAAGTTGCCTATAGAGATATGCATAGTTTCGGGATAAGAAACAATTTAGATGCATTGTGGTTGGGTCCGTTTGAGATTATCACCAAGATGGTGACAGACGCCTATTTCATCAAGAACCTCTTGGGTAGAAGGATTGTGAATTGAGTCCATGCTAAATATTAAAATAGTGAATAGAGGAGAAAGTAATAATTATAGTGTTCCCAAAGGAATGCTGAACCATTAAGATGGTTATGTCCTAAAAATTGGTTAAGTCCAGAAAAGGGACCTCAGAACCAAAATATATGGTTAAGTCTTATAAATAAGTCCTCTGAACCATAAGACTGGTAGGTCAAAGCACACCTTGGAACTAATTTGGGGGAATAAAAAAAAAAAAGATGGACCTCTGAACTGAGTGAAGGTCATGTCACATATAAAAATGAAGAAAAATTAATGATTGTTGAAAAATAGCAGAAAATTATTAAAAATGCTCAGAAGAAGATATGTATTTATTGGTTTTCCTCGAACCATGGATGATTCCGCCTATGTCATCTTTTGGGGAGGGAGGATGTATTGCAGTAGGAGTGAAAAAACCATCAAAATCTATGTGAGATCGGACGCTAGCAAGGGCTATACCTACTCAAAGCCAAGTTCATTGAGCGGAGGCTGATCCCTTTGAGAACATGACATGGGGAAGAGAGATGGATATATTGGTACTTGCCAAACGTTATACCTTAGATTGGGGAGGGAAGCGAAAGAACAAGAAGAGGCATTCAGCAAATAACCCCAATTAATCACAATAGGCATCAGAGCTGAGGATTAGTATTGAGCACTTGCCAATGGCTTCATCAAGAACATTGGACATATGAGCCAACACTAAGCAAGGGATACTAGGAGGGGTTGCCAAATCATGCCCCTGATCAAAGCCATCAGGGAAAGGTACCGATGTGATGCGCCAGAAATGAGGTAGTTGTGCAGGGAGCAGGTGGAAAACTGCAGACAATGACTGAGATTCTTGGAAGTGAAAGCAGAATGAGCGATGGAAGCTGGGAGAGGCTGGAAGCATTGTGGCCCAACTTCAAAGAACTTGGCTGGCAAAACGAAGGGCATAGGCTGCAACATCTTGATCTAGAATTTTTCGAGATCAAAGGGTTCAGAGCTATGGAAAGAGTCTCAGTTAATCAGGTCCTTATTTCTGCATAGGGGAGTTGAAATGTTTGCAGTTTCTGATGGCCAGGTCAGTTGAAACAACAGCTGGTTTATAAGCTGTCCAAGTCAGAAATGGAGCTCTGGAAGCAAGCCAGATCCGGTGAAAATGTGATCAATCAAGAGCAGAGTCCATTGCATCAGGAAGTCCAACTATGATTGTATGAGTATCTGCAAATGGAGACAAATCCAAGAGAGTATTGAAATCTAATTTGGGAATTGATGACAGAGGAAGGATTGGTCATTAATCATTTGAGATGGTTGCTATTATGGTTTCATTATGGTTGGATACCGTTTCAGGTAGATCCATGGAAGGACTGGCTACAAGTACTTGACTGGGAGTATGAGTCCTAGGGAGACCATAGAAGATGTTTTATTGCGCAGGTCAACTCATCAGTTGGAAGAGCCAAATATCTTTATCAGACATGGCGAGCAGTTGCTGGTACCAAGATTCTGAATTTGACATATGAGCTGAATGAGAGGGGGATGTTGGACTTTATATAATGGTTGACATTATGCACTTTGGTATCAATTAAGCTCTAATTTTAGAGAAAATAATCTCAAAGTTAATGAGATAAGCTTTTCAGAGAAGAATTAAGAATGATATGAGCCAAGATGTTATTTTGAGATATAACAAAAAAATATAAATGAGCACTCTTATTTGTGCCTCAAAATGAACATTGACAGCAATGACATTCTGTTAAAGACAAGGAGGAAGATCAGGAAATCGAGGACTCTGGACCAAGCATCCTGATTATGACAGCGGGTCATATGCCCTGATGGGGGAAAACTGGATCCTGGGTTTAATATCATTACGAGTAAATCAATCAGACCAGCATAACAGAAGGTCATGGGGACTGTGCTCTGAAGAGGTGGTAGCAAGGATGAAGAGGAAGAGAACTGCATGCTAAATGTTGTCCAGGGCAGCATTGAGTGAAGAACAGCTGTGCTCTGCTATAACCCTAAAATATTTGACCTGGTATCCAAGGTGTTATTCTCCTGTCCCAATCCTATTCTCGCTGGAAATCTAGTCAAGAGGGGGATGTGTTGGGATTTTTTCCCACCTTTCCAGACGTCTAAATTACCTTGGGTCTCTAGAGGATAATTCCCTATGACAAGTGAATTGTATATCAGTTGACCCCAATTTCTGGTTAATAATGTTCAGGGGATTTTAGGTAATTTGCCAGGATCAGATCTGTCAGGTATCAAACTGGGTGAATGCTTAAGATCAAGTTAGGCAGAGTTGCAGATGAAATGGGGCATCTGATAGTTGATCAATGATTAACTATCAGGTGTAGCAATTAGGATTGGTTAAGTTTCATCACTGATCAATTTGGAATTTAAGGAGCAAGTTGTGAGGCGAGTGATGCCGCCTGCAACTAGAAAATCAATCAGTTGGTTTGTGACTTGCATAATGGGTAACAAGTCCTATTACCTAAGCAGATCACTCGCAAAATATGGAAGGTTTTTGGGATCAAGTAGAAAACTTAGGAACACGTTTTCTGAATCTTTCTGTTTTTTGGTAGCGAGGATGTCCAATGAAGGAATCCTAACCAGATGGAGAAGACCATCGCTGGTGAGACAACAAAGGGAATATCAATGGCAACGACTGCTGTATAATGGATGAGGCACCAACTGAGGGTTAGGCGCCGAATACCCTCTATAAATTCCCCTGATAATTTAAAATGAAAAAGGACTAAATAGCAGAATTCATTATTGATTTTAGGTCTATTAATCTTCAGAAAATTATTGCTGTGTGCTTTAGATGGGGACTCTTTTGTTGGATAAAGAGTAAGGATCAAGAATCCTTAGAAGAGAAGCTGAGCTTAGATGGGAATTGCTGCCAAATTCGTGCCACCAGAGGAAAGGTTGTAAACTAAGGATCCAAGCGTGGATCAATTTAGGCTGATAAAGGTATAAATTCCTATTAATGACATCAAGAGTATTTTAAGGAGAAATACAGGTTGAGCGTTGGACCAGAAGCGGTAACTCTTCAACTACAGATAATAGTCTTCATACTATTATCAATCAAATATCATATATTATCAGACAACGCAAAGCGTGCACAAATTGAACCTATGCATTTTACCATCCTTGGAACTATCAATCGGTAAAGATCTCAGGATTTTAACAGCACCCCAGAGGAGATAAAACCGTCTCCTGTTGCCAGTGGGAACTTCAATGGAAGGAAGAGGGGTATTTTGAGAAGAGGCTTGCGCCACTACTGAGCATATATGAAGGAGAGGGCTTGAGGTGTGGAAACATACTGGGAACCAGAATGAGACCAACTGTCATTGGCAGGATGGCAAATGGCCAAACAATAAGACTTTGAAGTGATCCATGAGGTGATAATGGAATTGATGCACATCTTCCCAGAGGGTGGGAGTAAAGCTTAAAATGGCATCAAAAATAACTGTGTGGATAGTCCACATAGCGATTGCCCCAACTAAGGCTTGGAGGGAGGGGTGTATGAGGGAATACAAGGACAAGGCGAATTTTAATCAGATAGGCTGAAGGTCTGTGTTTGCTCCTGGCAAAAGAGACGCTGAGCCTTGCATCAGTTCTATTGAGAAGGCGGACACTCTTCTAAAAAGTTTCCAAAGTCTCATTTTGGTCACACACAACACACAAAGAGTAAAAAGCGTTGGATCACACCACAGTATGGTATAACTGCTTCAGGCAGTGCCACACATGGGAGCGAACCTGTGGTTGTAAAAGTGGGTGTGGGCGTATTTCCAGATGTCTTTCTAGGTTTATAGGGACTATTGTCAATGTTGGATGACATAATAGTAGGCATTGATGCCAGAGATAAGACTGGGCGACAGGAGGCCCAGAAGGTGAGGCTTCAGGCTCTCCCTGACCTAAAGCACACCTTAGATCAACGCTGGGTGCAATCCAAGCATGCCCAGATTGATACTATTGGGGTGCAAAACGCCCAGCCTCTTATCTCAGCCCAGGCCTTGAAACGAACGATTTACATTTTGAATGCAGATGGTTCAATTTTCTTGGTTGGAGAGCAAGGGTTTGAGTCCCGCTCCAGCCATGAAATTTTGTCTTCAGGTAAAATAAGGCTTCAATTGATTACTTGAGTGAATTGCACTTTTGGTGTATTTTACCAAAACGGATGGAAGCATCTGTTTATTGGAGCGTCAAGGCTTGGGCGCACTTCCGCAGAACCTGAATTTCCCCGGCCCATATTAAATATGTTTTTCAACCAACATTCCTTGTTAATCGACTTTCTTAATAAAACCCCCCATTATTTTACGTTTTTCCAAATGATTACTTGGGCCAACTTGGTGGTGGACCTCTTGGGGAGGTCTCCAACTATGTGGGCCACTACCTTATCTCGCAATTTACCAAAATACCAGGGGCACCTGTGGGCCACCCAGGTCCCCTCCAGATCGAGGTACCCAAAGCCCTTGACATCAAGCCACACTTGATTATGGACGCCCCTCTGGGTCCCACTCAAGCAGTGATGTTTCTTAATTACCTGGTATTTTATGTCGCTCTTTACACACTTGCCTGGGGTACCCTTTGCACTGGCACCGCTTGAGGTGCCTTCCTACCCATTATTTTAATGGCTAGTTCCCTAGCAATGTGGGTTTGCATCCCACATCACCTTGCTGGGAATGAGAAAGTTACAGACACTCTCTTGACATTAGTCAATTAACCTTTTATTATACATGCATTAGAATTATCCGTGTGGAACTTTCTTTATTAGTTAATTGGGTGCGCTGGCTATTTGTCACTGCCATGATGGTGCTCACCACAGTGTTCTCATTTGGTTTTGTACTTGTGCGCCTAGGCGTTATTCTTGAAACTACTAATTGGGAAGTGCCCACCCTTTTTGCTTGTACCTGGTGGTCTCAGACTTTTCACAATCCTAAGATCGTGATTCCCCGCCTTTCTCCTGAGATTTACTCAGAAATTCATCAGGCCTTAGCTTCCCTATAACCAAAGCTCTCGTTCAGAAAAAACAATTCATCTGGTTCCTGTCCACTTTTGCGAGTAGTGAATCTATTGTCCCAGTTGTCCCCGAGGTGGGTGATTGGGTTTTTGCGGTACTCCGCACACAGCTGCTCTTGTGGCAAGCTTAGGGGGTTTGGAACAGGTCTTGGAGAAGAATCGACCTGATGAAGCCTCCTTCCAATCCTTCTTTGAGTTATTTTCTCTGCATCAAGTGGGTCGTCCAATGGAAGTATACTTGAGTAAATTCTGTTAAAAAGCCCAGGCTTTGCCTTTAACTGACAAAGTTAAAACGTCGTTTCTCCATTCAACCTTGGACATCTCAATGCAAAACTCCCCAATTTGGCAGTCGCCTCCTTCCAAATTCGATCATCTTGTCAAAACCCTTTGGGGTAGTTTCTCCGCCCCAACCCAGAAGGGGCCAGGTACTTTGGCCATCATTGGATCAAATCATATAAATACGGGAGCCAAAAAGTCGCGCGCGCCTTTGGAAATGAAGGAATCTTATCCTTCTAATCCTTCTACTTCTTTCAAATTTGGAAATATACAGGGGTTTAGACCTGAGAATGAAGTAAAGGTTTCAGATGATTCTGCCACGATGATGTCACCCATGGCCCTCCCTATAAATAGCGCTTCCTCAACTAGTGATTTTTCCCTGAAACGTGAGATGCTTCCCACTGATTTTCTCCCCATCTCGGCGGAAATTGGGAACATTGAAGGGTCCAAACCTGAACTTAACAAAAACAATTCCATTATCATTTTTTCTCCCAACACATTTCTGAGGTGCATGCTGAGGCATCGGCTCAGGGCTTGGGGGTGATGGCCCTGGATAACGATGTGCACCACACCCTTGGAACGAGTGAGGGTTCATTTAAATAAAAAAACGCGTTTTATAATGTGAGCGATTTATCCAAAAACGAACCTTTTATTTGCTCATATGGTCTGGATGAGGACTCAATTTCAGTCTACCAGATTACTCCTGAGAACCCTCGTTTGACCCCTACCATGATTAGGGGTTCTCAGGAAGTGAAGAAGGAACTTCGTTACAAATTTAAAGATGTATATGCACCTGCATAAGGTGTGGTAGGATATGTGGCCTCAGTAGTAAGAGTGGCCCACTATCCTTTCCCCTTCTATGATTCCAAAACATACCCTGATGGCTTGTTCAAGCCAGAGGAAGAATTTGGTGGTGATTTGATGGCGTTTTCTGCGTTGAATAAATCCCATTCTGGATACTTCTTGTTGTCTGCTACCCTTACATCCTCTTATGGAAAGTTCAGCACAACTATTTTGGTGGATACTGGTGCCTCGAATAATTTTATTGACCAAAATCTTACTGACTACCTTGAGTTGAGTTACTCACCAGGTGGTATGGTTAGAGGTGGGGCTTCTCAAGGTATCCCTACACTAAACATCATGGATTTAGTCGATTTTCAGATAGGTTCTTATATATTGTCTGATCAGTTTCAAGCTATCAAAAACCTCTTGTTTCCCATCTTTTTGGGTGTTTAGTGGTGGCGGAAGTTTGACGTCAGAACAAATTTAAAAGAAAACACATTATCCTTGTCACTAACAAACGGTCACCAGTTGATTGTTCCTCTGTCTGAGGATAATGCCCCAGGAAAATTACCCATTGGCCCAAGGTTCCCAGTCCATATCTTGCCCCTTTGTTGAAGCCCACTGTGGGACTTTCCTTACCTTCCTGTTTGGATGAGTTGGCATCTTCGTTTGATGCAGCTTCAGCAGTACGGTACCAGAACATTCCAAGTTTGATTGTGAATTTAAACTTACTGTAGATCTGGTGCGTATTTCTTCTCCCATATACCCATTGACTGTCCGGGAGGAAGAGGTTTTAGATGTATGGGTGAAAGAGCAGTTGGCCAAAGGGGCCATCTTTCAGCGTACCTCCCCTGTTTGCTCCCCACTTCTCTTTGTGGAGAAGGCTGATGGAACTTTACGTCCGTGTGTCAATTATGGAAATTTAAATAATGTGACTGTACCCAACCTCCATCCCATCCCTTTAGATTCCCAGATTGCGCGCTATGTGGATAAGGCAAAGGTCTTCTCTAAGTGGGATTGCCTCAATGCGTTCAATCAAATCTGGATAAAGAAGAGCCAGGAATGGTTAACCGCATTCTGTACCAGAAAAGGAATTTTCCAGTTCCAAGTTATGCCCTTTGGGCTTAAGAATTCCCCTGCCATCTTTCAACGCCGCATTGATGCTGCGTTGGGAGACTTGTTGGGGGTATGTGCGGTTGCCTACATGGATGACATTCTGGTGTTTTCCCTGATCATGAGTCACATGCAGTTCACCTGCGACAAGTAGTGGAGAGATTGAGGGCCGCTTGCCTTACCCTCAAGTTTAGCAAATGCGAATTCTTCAAGTCCCAGGTTACTTTTCTGGGCAACGTCGTTTTTGACCAGGCCATATGAAAACTCCAAACAAGGAAATGGCTATTCGTGAGTGGCCTACCCCCACCTCTGTCAAGGAATTGAGGAGCTTTTTGGGGACGTGTATGTTCCTCAAGAAGTTCACACCCAGTCTCTCCGAGGTGGCAGCCCCCTTATATAAAGCTAGCGGGGCCAAGGTGCTTCAGTGGTCCTCCATTTTGGAGGATGCTTTCCAAGCGGTGAAGTGCACCTTGTTATCCACATCCATCCTTTGCCATGTTGATCCTGCAAAGGAGTTCAATGTGTACTCAGATGCTTCCAACTTCACCATTGCGGCTGCCCTGTTACAGGTGGGTGAAGATGGGTCTGAGCATCCTGTGGGATATTTTCTAGGAAGATGTCTCTGCATGAGTTAAACTAAGCCGTTTATTACAAGGAGTTATTAGCAGTGGTGGAGGCGCTTATTTATTGGCGTCACCACTTACATGGCTCTTCCCAACCATTCTGGGTATGCACTGACCACTGAGCCCTGTTGTACTACTGTGCTCCACATGTTTTAACACCACGTCAGACCCGTTGGCATGAGACTCTTGCCCTATTTACATTTTCCTATGAGTTCAATAAGGGCAAGGAGAATGGTTTGGAAGATGCTTTGAGCCGCAACCCTGTTTTGGCTCCCAATCCAAAGGAGGTAGAGATTCACAACACTCAGTGATGATTCCCCGAGTATGATTCTACCTCAACTTCCTAAGTCCATGATACATACGCCAGCGCTCATGCCTTTGGAAAATGCAGCAGAATATAGCATGTTTAGGAAGGTAGTTCTTTCTCAGCCGTTATCAGCCAAAAATGCTGTTGTTCTCGCTAAGAGTGCTCTGAATCAGGAGGACTTATCCAGGGAGTTTCACGTGAAGGATGAGATGGTATGGTTTCAGGGACGCCTATGGGTTCCTGCTGGACCACTGCGCCTGGAGATCATCCAGTACCATCATGACAGAATTACCGTGGGTCATCCTGGAAAAGCAAAAACCTTGGAGTTGATATGACGCACTTACAATTGGAAGGGCATGCCTGTTCAGGTAGGGCGGTACTGCAAAGAGTGCCTGATCTGCAATCAGATGAAACCTAATCGGCAACCTTTAGCAGAGTTGCTGGTACCAGTCCAAAAGCTGAAGGGCCCTGGACTTCCTTATCAGTGGATTTCATTGTGGAGTTACCCATTTCAGATGGGTATGATGCAATCATGGTGGTGGTGGACCGTTTTACAAAGTTCGCCCACTTTATTCCTTGCAGAACAACTATAACTGCCGCTGAAATGGCCAGGCTCTTAGTCGTCCATGTATTTGCGCTTCATGGGGCTCCTCAAGAAATCATTAGTGACTGAGAACCCCAGTTCACCTTCGTCTTTTAAAAAGTTGTGTAAGACTCTTCAGATCTGCCCTTGCCGTTCAACTGCTTATCACCCCCAATCAGATGGGCTGACTGAGCGATTGAATCAGTGCTTGGAACAATTTCTGTGTTGTTACACCACCGCAGACCATTCAGATTGGGTTCCTCACCTTCCCATGGCCCAGTTTAGTTACAACAACGGTTTGCATTCATCAATCAGTTGTTCACCTTTTTTTGCTAACCACGGCTTTAACCCTGCGTTTAACATGGAGCCCAGCTGTGGTTCTAAAGTGGAAGTGGTGCTGGACTTTGCTAAGACTCTCAAGAAGGTCCATCAAGGGGTGTCCACGAGTTTGGAGGCAGCTATGCTGGTTTATAAGGAGAATGCTGATGGAAAGCGCCAAGTGGGTCCAGCATACAAGGAAGGGGATCTCGTGATGCTTGATGCTCGTAACATCCCCATCAAGCAGCCATGCAAAAAACTGAAGCCAAAAAGGATTGGTCCTTACCGGGTATTTAGAAAGGTGGGACATGCCTCATACCAGTTGAATCTTCCCTCCGCGTTTTGGATCTTCTCCATCTTTCATGAAAGCAAGTTGACCTTGTTTGAGGGCCCTCCTCCTGTGACTCCTGAGGCTTATCTTGTGGATGGGGCACCGGAATGGGAAGTGGAGGAAATAGTAGCATCCTGCCGGTTTAAGCGACGCCTTGAGTACTTGGTATCTTGGAAAGGGTTTGACGCAGCAGAGAACAGCTGGGTGCCAGCATGGGATTGTGTACATGCCTAAGACCTGATCAAATCATTTCATAATCGTTTCCCTGAGGCTGCAGGATCTCAGCCAAAGCCAGCCGTTGCTGCTATGAAGTTGCCACCAGCACATAAGAACTTCTCCTTAGCAAACGCCCTTGGAGGGGGTGGAGCCCAAGAAGGAGGAGAGACTGGGCGACAGGAGGCCCAGAAGGTGAGGCTTCAGGCTCTCCCTGACTTAAAGCACACCTTAGATCAACGCTGGGTGCAAGCCAAGCATGCCCAGATTGATACTATTGGGGTGCAAAACGCCCAGCTCTTATCTCAGCCCAGGCCTTGAAACGAACGATTTACATTTTGAATGCAGATGGTTCAATTTGCTTGGTTGGAGAGCAAGGGTTTGAGTCCCGCTCAAGTTATGAAATTTTAAGCTCGGGTAAAATACAGCTTCAATCAATTACTCAAGTGAAGGCACTTTTGGTGTATTTTACTAAAACGGATGGAAGCATCTGTTTATTGGAGCGTCAAGGCTTGGGCGCACTTCTGCAGAACCTGAATTTCCCCGGCCCACTTTAAATATGTTTTTGTGAACCCACATTCCTTGTTGGTCAACTTTCTTAAAATAAATTTTACCCGTTATTTTTACATTTTTTAATGGTTCCTTGGGCGAACTTGGTGGTGGACCTCTTCAGGGAGGTCTCCAACTTATGTGGGCCACTACCTATTATCACCATTTACCCAAATCCCAGGTGCTTCCTTGGGCCGTTTAGGTCCCCTCCAGACCAAGACACCCAAGTCTACTAGCACCAAGTTAACCTTGATGATGGACGCCCCTTTGGTGTCTACTCAAGTGGGGAGGTTTCTTACTTATCTGGTCTCATATGTGGTGCTTTACACCCTCACCGGGGTTACCTTTTGCTTAAGAATTATACTATGTGCTTCATTTCCCATTCTCTTAACGGCTAGTTCCCTAGCAATGTGGGTTCGCATCCCACATCACCTTGCTGGGAACAAGAGAGTTACAGATACTCTCTTGACATCAAGGCTGAAGTTGTATAAAAGTGGACGAAAGGGTCCTCTTGATGAAGACCCCTTTTTGGGCAAACTTATTGGTTAGGAAACCTGGTCCCCGCACTGCCATTGTGGATGATTTGGTGAGCATCATTGTCCAACTGATAAAATGTGGGGGAGGTGGAACTGGTGAAGGCAAGCCCTAAGGTAGTCCTAGTTGACCCTATCCTATGCTTTTTATTGCTCTAAGAACACAAGCGCCACAGTAGCTGCGGATTGGCAGACATTAGCCATGGTGTGTATATTGTCTCAGATTGATTTTATGGGAATAAAGCCAAATTTCTCAGGGGAGATTACCTCAGAGGCAATGACCCTTAGGTGGTTAACCATTATTTTAGTTAATAATTTAGTATTGGTGTTAGTGAGGGACATAGGGTGCCAGTTTGCCAACTCTAAATTATCCCCTTTTTGACAACATTACCATGTAAGCCTCTTGGCACCCTGGGAGGAGAAAAGCATCTAAGAGACATTTGTTCATTGAGGCTAACATTAGGGGGATAGATGATTAAAATATTTTTTGCAAAACTCATAAGGAATCACATCTGGACCTGATTTCTCCTGTGTGGTGCACTATGAAAGGCATACCAGAGCTCATCATCAGTTATTAAATTTATAAGCTCCAAATATTGGGAAATAGTGCATATATGTGCACTGACAAGAATATAATTATTTAGTTTTGATAAACTGGGTCAGTCCTTTATAACTCGAGTTATATTTTCAAACTTTGGTAGATACTTTGACTGGCGTTTCTGCAATGGATTTATCCAAGCGCCTTACCTGTATACAGGCCTAGTTTTGGCGCGGGGTGGATAATTGGTAAAAAAATATGTGGTACATTTTTTGTCCGCAGTGATAGACTTAGATTTATAATTAATAAAAATGCGATTTTGTGTTGTCTGATCAGCGCGTTCAATGGGCCAATACTTCAGCCCATTCATGATCCCAAGCAGGGATATACCCTGCCCTGAGGACATTATTCTCCTGGTAGTCCACCTCCACCAGGGCGCATTTAATGACTGCCAAGGCAGCCCAAGAGCGCCGTTACAAGATATGGCATGCTTGGGAGAATGTGGCTGCTTAAATTGTTGCCAGGTTTACAGGGCATCTGCACAGAAGAGGAGTTGTACTCCAGCGTCAAAGTGGCAGTGATTATCCAACTTTAAAATGTGGTTAGCATGTGATTGGAAAAGTGAAGTTAATTTATTTAGATGCCTTTAACACCAGGCTTGAAAGAGTAAATAACACTGAGACCAAGCTGTGGTCAGAGAAATCTAATTTTGAAATGCAAGATCTGGGAGCAAAGTTCAGTGGAGCAAGAATGAAATTTTTGTGGGACATAGATACCAGCTGCCCATTGTGCACATTGGGATGTAAAATGTTGGGTAGTAAATTGCGCTTTCTTGGGATGGTATCAAAAATGCCCAAGGTGAATTTCATAACCTGAAGTTCAATGTGTCCCTGTGGGGGTAGGCGCAGGAGGCCAGCTGTAGGTGGTTGGGTTGTCCCAACAGTTTAGATTGTCAACCACAAAGAGATTTGGAGGAGGGGAAGAGAGGCCATGGCTGAGAGGAATTCCCATCAAACTTGCGCACAGGTTGAGGCATATATGTAATTATTGTGTGCACTTTGGTATCCCATGAAAAGGACATGATGAGAACATGTCTGTAAAGACGGGTTATTTTTTCTAAACATTCAAAATTTCAGTTTTCCTATATCAGCACCTCACAGTGCAGTGACCAAAAGGATTGGAAGAGGAGGAGCATGGATGCCCATGTGTCCTTGGCACCTTGCAAATAGTATATTCCTAAGTTTCCAGGATGTCCATAGGTAAATTATTTTTTAGAAAGCTCAGTTTTTATCCCAGGGGACAGAGAGGCCTTGAGTCCGAGAATGTTCAGCATCCCTATTGTGAAGGATACCCCCATCACTCCTTAAGGGTGAGGGGTGGGCCCCTCAGGCCCTGCCTCTCCTTGTTATCATGCAAACTCAGACTTCCGCATTTGAGATCAAGTACACAAAGCATGAGTATCGTCAGGCGTATAGGTATCAGGTTTGAGGGCGGCTTTAGTTGTAGTTTTAGTTTTTTTGTTTGGATTTTTAATCGTTGCAATTTTTGAGTTAATGGGGATTTGCAGTGACTGTTAAGATTGTCCAACGATTCAGCCCCCAAAAACTCACCTAATTCTGGGTTGAAAATTTGCTTGTGTTTGTTGTGCATGAATCCTGCAGGTGTGTACCAAACGTATTTTGCTGGTATGAGGGCTGGTCCACCAATCTGATTGGATGGGAGTTTGGGATTCCACTGAATTGGAAAACAGCCTGGTCAACTTGAGTCTGGACAGGAGGGATGATGGAGGCCGCCGTGGCCGCTGCCTTAGCCTGTGCTTGACATTGCTTTATGACTTTTTTCGTTATTGTGGGGACACATGCTTTATCAGGATATAACACCCCTAGTTGCTCCATGGTAAGGCAACATTAGAGTCTAATGTGGGCTCACATTGTCTAGCTCCAATTGCTTCTAAGAAAGCCTCATTTAGGATAATTTCCTCTCTGGTGGGACAAGTGTGTAATTTGTGGCTAAACGCCTGACAATGAGTGCATATGGGCAGTGCGCTGTCTACTGTAACATGGAATGGTTGAGTCTGTTGCCCATTGATTGTAAGAGTAGCAGAATGTGGAATCTGAGTTAGGTCTTCAGCTACCCCTGAGAACGGGGTGATCACTTTAATAGCCTTAACCATGCTAAGTTCAGGCCTAAGCAAAAGAATTTGCATTTTGAAGGAGAAGATTTTTCCCATAGCTTGGAAGACCTGCTTTGAGATGGCTCTTAAGGACCCTATACTTAATGTTTGTGGGAAAAAAATCAATTGTGAAAAAATATTTGGCATAATTTTATCCTGCGCGTGCACTTGGTTTCAACTATCCATTGACCATCTGGGAGATTGACCACCACACGCTTGTGCAGTTGCATCTGCTGCTTGCGCTGTCTCAAACCTGAGGTCCAACCATCTGCTTATCATTGAGTGCGGTGCTACATAAACAACTTCTGGTAAGTGGGTGTGTAATCCCCATAGAACTTCTCCCAAAGAGCTATATAATTTATGTCCAGAAAAACTTGGACCCCAAATTTCACTGATGATAGTGGCTGTGAGTGCGGAGTTTTGATGTACTGGTTGCACTTAGCTTGCCATACCAAAATTTATAGCAAAATACTCAGCACGATTTTTTTTGTTTTTATCAGGGCCACCAGTGTCTCTGTGGCATTTTTTAACTTTAGACAGTGCAAAAAATGTACCTGTGCTTTCACCACGCTTGCCCAACCCTTACCCAGCATTGGATGTGTACTCATCTCCCCATGTGGATTGTCAAACTTCAACTGTATTGTATTAATTCAGTTGCAATTAGTGATTGCAATGGGAAAGAAAAACACAACTCACTATAGAATATATATATAGATCAAGTCAAGAAGCAGACTTTATTTTCACATATTTTCTAATAAGATATTAGATTAAATTTAGTTTGATATAATTAATATAACTTTTAAAATTGAAATTCTATATTTTTTGAGTCAACCATACTTAAAGATTTAGATACACATAGAAGCTTTTATAAAAAATGATTTGAATTCCATAGATGCAGCTAGATCATTACCCTAATGCCGATATGAGTATGGATCTCAGATATGGTGACTTAATACCAGAATTGAGCCATCTTTAGGGTTAAAACCACTCTATCAATATGTATAGCTATTTGAATTAAGAGATATTGTGAAAGTTTAACTTTTAATCATATGTAAAAGATGAATAGTTTTGTTGCCTATCTGGGATAAAAACATGGATTTAGTAAGAATATATAATTTTCATGGTATCAGCTATAAATTCTGCATGTATAACACAGTTTTGGCTACTAAATAAAACTTAGACAGAAAATTATTAAATTAGTATTAAGCTTTAAACTTACATACCATATAATTTATTTTATCATCTATATATAAGCCTGAAGATTTTGAATTTTTCAATTTCTGATATAAATTCCTATAGAAAATTAATAGATAAAAACTCTACTAAATACCTTTTAAGTATCAGATTTACCCTTAGTACCATATCTAGGTCAAGATCCAGTATTTAGTACTAGTTGAAAGAACCTAATCAGAGATTTGGCCTTACTCCCAAAATACCTAATTTTTAAAAACCTAAATACAAACTGATAATTCTATCAATACTCCTCTCTTATATTGACCAAAAATTATGTTACTTCATGTAAAGTTAAAGAATACATAGTATTATCTGGCATTTTGTTATAACAAATAAAGTGTCCTGTATATAGTCTAGTATCTCCAAACATCAGTATTATATTTAGGGTTTTATTATCTAAGTCCCTTTATGAAAATTACCACATTTGCCAAAATTTGGCTGTTGTTACTCAATAATTTTAGCTGGTGTCCAGCTCAAACTACATGCTATCTAATTACCTAACAACTCTAAAGTATTGATTAGAAGGTCTTTAAACAAAATGTTGTCTACATCATTTTATTGGTATAAGCGTTTAACAACATAACATAGCATGTTACTTTTGTAATTGCTTAAAATTCTTTAATATAAACTTTATGAAATGTAAATTGATAAATCAAAGATCCTCATATTGTATACATGAAAGCATACAAAGAACATCTACTGGGTTTTATTCTACAAAAAAGTTAATTCCTTGTGGGGTCCTTGGTAGTAATAGTTTCTCTTATTTGAAATAATATACTTTATAATTCAAGTACATAATCAACGCAGGTTCACAATATAATGGCCCATAGTGACCTTAGCATGTCATTCCATGTTCAGAATATAGTCATGTGCTCCAAATGATAATTAATAGTAGATACTAGAGCAAGGCAGGGAATATAGTGGTTTAAAGCTGTAGGAAAATCTAGAGTATTTTTTTAGTACTAGATGGTCCCAACCCAATGGAATCTAGAGTATTATCATTAGCTTTTTCAACTATATAGTGATTCATAATATCCTTGATCTTGTGTTTAAAGGAAGGATGTGTCTGGAGGAGTTGATATATGTAGAAAGTGAAGTCAACTATAATAAGGGAGGCAGAAACATGCTTAAATTTTTATTATATTCATATTCCATGTTAGTTTGAGACTTAGTATTATGAATATGGTTAATTTAGGGGGTGGAAGGTGAGTAATTAGGAGTACACCTACAAACCTAAATACTTTGGGTTCAATTCCCACCCTTACATATCTATCAGAGTGCCAGCCAAAGGAAGCTAATGGTGGTTAGTAGGACTAAAAACATAAAAAACCTTACCCTTGACATAACCAGAAAAATTAGAGTCCTGATCTGGAGGTGGAAATTTTTTTGACAGAGTTGAACCTGCTCAGGTTTCAGGTTTATGCTTTTTTTTCTTTCTCTCTTTTGGTAAAGTCCATCCTTAATCAGCTTGCCTCAAATAAATAAATATGGTTAAGTTGCTCAAAATTTAATTAAATTATATTTAAAGCAAAATCAATCCATATTATTTTAAATTTAAATTTGGACAATAAATATAAGGTCAGGAAGAGAAGCTACTTTTATAACAAAATTTTTCTAATAGGTTTGAATTCATTTACCTATGGGAAATTTTCTAATGTTTTTCCTAATTACCATTCACTCAATTTGTTCAATTGGAAACAAAGTTATTATATATTGGAAACGGTTACATATATATGCTTACAATTTATAAGGAAGTATAGTAGCTTGGTATGAGGTACATAACCATAATTTGTTTGCTGGTTACCAGGCCTTAAAGCTTAAGATAGCAAATTTTTTAATAAATCAATTTTCTTTATATTTACGTTAAAGTTTATTAAGAGTTCTAGTCTTAGACTATTAAATCAAAATAATGGAGCTTAACGATCTCTTCACTAAATTCAGCTCCAAAATAAATGACCATATAAGCTCCTATAGAAGCTATGGTTGAAACTCTGAGGTTATCTTTGAAGAGAATCTGAGGCCGCTTATCTTTATAGTTCCTAGGCTCTAACAATTGTGATGGAATTATAACTCTAGATAACAATTATAAATAAGCTCTACAAGAGTTTACCTTAGATAGTTGTGATCTAACAATAGAGCACATTTACCATGCTAAAATATTTAGTTTCTATAAAGTCTCAGGTCTTATTTTGATTAATTTAGATTATAAATCTAGCTATTATCTAGGGTAGTTTTTTTTGGCTCTAGGTGCTTCCCTTGAGCCATATAAATTTAATTAAGACCATATGTGCGCAATGGTATTTCTTTATTTAAAAAATGACCTCAAAGAAATCAAGTTCATGCAATTTCAATCCTGACAAAAATAACTCATTAGTTGTGTCGTGTTTCAAAATTCATATTTTAGAGTGCATAAAGTATTTAAGGGAAGAATCTCAAAGTTTGGTTCTTTTTCCTCATCTTTCCGTCATTTTTCTAAGTTATTAAGATTGATATGTATCAATTCTTGCATATACCTCAGATGTGCATCTCTCGTTTTGGTAACAAATAACACAATAAAATGATGCTTTTTTATGGCTTTCTTAAAACTATTACTAAAAAACTCTCTTTAACCGCTCAAAGTCACTTTTGAGAGATTTTATATTTAAGTTTATTAATCCACAGCCATCTGCCCAAACCTATTCTTTGATGTCCTTGGCTCTGCCGCCTGCCACCCCAGTGTGGGGCAGCAGTGCACCCCCACCTAGCGTTTTCCGCCCTGCAGGCAAGCGCGTTTGGATGGGTTCAAACAGCCTGCCCACTGCTTCCAACCGTTTTGTCCCCCACGGGACTTAGCGCTCCACCTGGCGCGCGTCCACCCTTCTCGCCCCCATCCTCTCGCCCTCCCTCGCTCTGCTACGCGCTATTGCCTCAGAGTGAACTATGGGCGTTTGTTCCCATATGCTGATAAGGCAATTATTGACCTAGCCACTACAGCCTTTGCGCCAGCTGGCTTTATAGACTTCCGCCCTTTTAAGGGCTACTTTGACGTTGGGTTCCAATCTGAGGAGGATGCTGAAGCGGCAGCACAAACTCCTCTAATTTATAAAAAAAACCCCATTCCCACAACCCATACTCGCCTCCCTTCAGACACCACGCTAGTGGTATCCTTTGCAAATCTCCCATCCCACCTTCCACCCCAGGTTTTGTATGACCAGTTGGTCGCGGGGCTCATGGCTTATGGCACTCAGCCCAACCTCATCTTTGCCATTCCATCTGGTGCAGAACGCCTTGCTGCTCCTCGTGCAACAGCCACCATCATACCACACCACCCTACCATAGCCCAACAAATCCCACCCCGCGCTAGTGTGGCTGCAGCGCCTGATCATTTCTTTTGGGCTCAGGTTGATAATGGTAGGCAGATTTGTTCCCTCTGCTTTGGCCTCGACCATTCAAAAAGAGCATGCCCTAAGGCCAAATCCGCTGCTGCAGCTTCTGAGCCCCCCTCTGAAGGTTCATTATGGGGCACTTTACTGCCCCCTCCCACCCTCAATCTCGTTCAGTGGGCCCACATGGAAAATTAGCCCCACCCAAAACCTCCATCCTCACTCTTCCACCTAAATCTACGCCAGCCAATCAGAGCAATGCTTGGACCAACATTCGCACCCAATAAGCTGCCCATTCGCCCAATCCCACCCACTCAAATTTAAACGCCACTATTCCAGTGAACCAAAATCCATGGGATCTATTGGCTGAAACTGACGAATCAGGTAATATCCTCATTAGTAAGCATACAGGTCAACCTCTCTGCCATGGCGATTATGGTTGGGCAGAATTTTTCCTTCCTGACTTCGATGAAACCCCTACCCCTCGCCATTTTGCTCCTCTACTCAATACAGCCCCCTTCCAAAGTGACCACCAGCTCGCCTTAGCTGCAGTGGCCTTTCCTCATTGCCCAAAACTATGCACCGCGGTGGCCCAGTCAGTGGCTCAGCTCCTGCATGGCCTGCCCACCATCTTCTTCCCCCCCAACTTCCCTGAATTTCCCTGCAGTGACATCTCAAAACTATTTGATGATGCTGAAATCGCTGTTATGAATGTCGCAACGCTTGCTTCATTCAACCCCTCAGCCAAAATCACCCGCCACAGTATCTCCCTTTTCACCCAACTTCCTGAAGCCCGCAAAGAAGCTGAAGTTCTCCTCGCAGCTTTTGTTGAAACACTTTCCCATCATTATCTTGATGCAGAAGTGGAAAACTCCTACTACGCTGACCTCAGCCCCCACTATGCAGATGCCCCAACGCCCTGGCTCTCTGCTCTGATCTGGTACTGTAACCAACACCCCTTGATCGAGGTGGGTCTTTCTGAAAACCAACCCCCCAATCCCTCCTCACCCTCTGCCATGGTGGGTTAAGCATTTTCTGCTTCCCTTCTGGTTAGTAGTTTGTTTTTTATTTTGAGTGTTGTGATCAGTACTGTCCATCCCCTGGTTGGTATACCTTGAATAAATCAAAAACTATTACTAAAAAGGACAAAGTTATAGTTTTAGCTATTAATTACTAAGCTTTTGTATTTATTGTAAATATTATCTGTTGCATAATTAGCAGGAGTATCATATAGCTTATAAAGCCATATATTATACTCATAGAACTACAATAATTGTGTTAACAAACTGAGTCTTATTTTACTTAAAATTTATAAAAAATATCTCAGAACATAAAGCCAGACCAGATGTATAATGTTAAGTTTATAATAAATTTAATTAGATTTTACATCCTCTGATTATATCTAATTTTAAGACTCTCATTCTTGGTGGTTAGCTTGGCAGGTAAAACTACTTCCACCCTAGTGCAGGTTTTGAGTTCAAAACCTGTACTGGCTACAAAAATTCTCGGTGTGGTATATTTGTCCCAAGGTCGAGTCACCTCATTAACTTTTTTGTAAGACTTTCATTCTTATTAACTCCTAAATTGTTTATAATGAGCCTAACTCATAAAGATATATACTTTTATCAATCTAAATAAATTCAGTTATATTTTTACTTTTACGTCATTATTCCATTTTTTATTTTTTATTTTAGCACTAGTGGTGCCCAAATGTCATTTTTACTTTTAATAGCTTTATTTTGAGGTAGATTAACAACGGGATTTACTGTCAAATGAGTAAAAACTAATCAACATATACCTGGATGATGAAAATCTTATCAATAGAGTTATTTTCCACCTTTAGATACATTATTATTCTGGCTTTTAGGGTGTATCCACCTTGTAATATTTTTAGTCTCATTAGTTTTATATCTTTCAATTGGAGCCCATAGCCTAGAGACCTAACTTTTATGAAAAAGTGAGATTTAAACTTGCAACTTCAATTTTTTAGTTGTACAACCTACTGATTTTGCCAACTTAGTCAATTTGTTTAGATATTAAGTAGGATCTTTTTATGTTAGCATTTAATTACAATCTTAATAAAATGCATTTCCATATCTTAAATGATTTAACTTCTATGTTTTTAATTTATTTACTTGTAATAAGTTATAAATTATATAGAAAAAACTAGATCCCTCTTTTACACTAGGCTTTTTTACATGATAGCTATAAAATATGAGCTATAAAAGTAAAAACTGCATATCATTTGTTATAATTTTGGGTGGTATCATTGGGATCTGCTGTAAGGGTTGCACAGGTCAAACCCACTGAACAACAGACAGACAATATAAGGATTGTTGGTCCTTCAGACACACTTGAAAATATACTAAAATATAGGAGCAATCACCCCATCGAACTTTTTTTAATAAATACAGCAACCTCTTGCTGTTCTGTTCTCTCTCTACTATTGACAAGCTACCTTTCTCAACCACCCATCTCACTTATATACAGCGGCTTCAGATGATACCACTCTCATAGCTTATACTATTCTATTCTGCTAATTCTCCTTGGTTTTAGCTTGTTATCCTTCAGCTCTCTATCACTTTAATTTGAGGTGATCTAATTTATATTCATTAAGTGTTGACATCTCCTTATCACCTTATTGCCTTATTTGAAGGTGATACAATAATAATATGTTATATCCCAATATTGCCTCATCTTAAGGCATTAAATAATTGTAACTAATATCATGGTCAGCAGATTCTTCCCAATCTGCCCTAGCTATTTCAGGCTTATCATCCAGTCATATCAGAATCATGACATTACCCCTTGACTGGACAATAAGGCTCATATTGTTCATATGGTTAGAGGAACTTTGCATGCGCTTGGTTAATGATCCAGCCAATTGCAGGTTCTTTGATGGTATAGGCATCAACCCTAGTTTTCTCTATTACTTCAAATGGACCAATCCAAATACTGGCCAACTTGTGTTTCCACCTAACCCCATGTTGATCATGGAAGAGAACCATATTACCCTCTTTGAACTGAGCCAATCCACTATGACGTACCTGATTAGCAGCCTGATTTTTGATCTTCTTAGCTAAGCTGAAGGAATATGCTTCATTTTGCAATTTGATCAATGTGTTTGTAAGGTTAGTCAATAATGGTGGGGTACCATTCCACTAGTGTCTTTTACACATGAATAAAGAAATGCCAGAAGAGCCATTTGTCACTCATATAGTAGTTGGAAGGGGCTCTTCCCCATGGCGGAATGGTAACTAGTATTATAGGCAAATATGGCAGTAGAAAAGAGGGAACTCCAATTGTAAGGTCAACCTGTTACTAATTTCTGTAGTATGTTCACCAAGGTCCCATTAACCTGTTTGACCATTCCATTGGACTCAGGGTGATATGGGGTCATCAGAACCCCGCAGATGCCTATCAGCTCATTCAACTTTGGAAGGATGTGCAAGGTGAAGATAGTTCCATTATTGGTAAGAATGAACTGAGGGCAGCCTTGTCACTGATAATACACTCCATTATGAACTTGGCCACTGTGACCACCCCCAGAACTCATATTGCCCACGCTTCAACCCACCTGGTCAAGTGGTCGATAGCCACCAAAATGTACTTACACCAGTTGGCTTCCTTTGGCAGAGGGTCAACAACATTGAGGAAAACCATATGCCAGCAAAATGTGGTTTCCCTATCCAGTACAAGGTCTTCTGGAAGAATGGCTTCTCCACTTGGCACTGGTGGCAACAGAAAATAGTTTCAAGCATGTCAAAGTTCATACTTTCTCAATAGTATTAAGGATGCAACAAATCCATTGTCTTATATATTCCACCATGTCTGAATGCCTTGTGAGCGCTCATAATAATCCTGGGCCATGCTGAGGGTTGTGAAAAGTTCACCGCCAAATCACCAATCTGCTTATACAGTTCCCCATTCCTTTTAAAGTATTTGTACACATCTCATTTCACACTTTGATCATTTGGGGCAGTTTGTCATCATATTTCCCACTGAGATTCTTATCATATATCACATCAGTGATGCGCTGTCACAGCAATGGTCAGCAATCAAGATAGACAGTTAGCGTTCTAATGCTTTACTCATGAGTGATGAAGAATCTTGAAGTCATAAGCCTTCAGTCTAAAATCTTATTGATCTAACCACCCCTCATGCTCATTGAGGTTCTGTAACCAGTTTAAGGACGCGTGATCCAATATGACCTTAAACTTTACCCCATGCAAGTAGACTCTAAATTGCTTATATGCATAGATTACCACTAAGTACTCTCACTCAGTCATGGTATAATTATGCTCATGGCAGTTCAGAATTTGACTGCAGTATGCAACGGGATGCTCCTCTCCCTCGTCGTCTTTCTGAGAGAGGACCACCCCAATAGCAGAAAGGGACGCATCCACCTGAACAATGAACTTCCTATTGAAGTTTTTATAGCATAGCACCGGTGCACTTATCAGCGCCATTTGTAGTGTATCAAAGGCATATTGATGGCATTTCATCCATTCAAACACAGCATTTTTTAACAACTCAAATAACAGCCCCCAAACACAGCTAAAGTTAGGGATGAAGCTCTGATAGTAACTGACCATTCCTAAAAAACCTGTATGTCACATTTACTATAAGGTGTAGTCATCTTTTTGGATGGCCTCCACCTTGGCCAGCTGTGGATTCAGCCCTTTGGAGTATACCACAAACCCCAAGTATTCCAATTGATCTTTGAAGAAGTTACATTTTTGAGGCTTAATTTTGATGTTCGCCTCAGCGAGCTGGTAGGATACTGCTTCTAAATTATTGAGGTACTCCAAAAAGGTTTTAGAGAAGACATTAATATCATTAAGGTATATGAGGACACATGAAGCTTCAGGTCGCCAAGGATAGTGTCCATGGCTCGTTGGAACGTAGCTGGGGCGTTTGCAGCCCTTGAGGCATACAGGTCAATAGAAAGAGGCCTTTTGATGTGATTACGGCACATTTTTCCTGTTCTACCATGGGTAACTCAGTTTGCTAGTAACCTGATATCAAATCCAATGATGAGAAGTAACAGGCTCCCCCTAACTGATCCAAAGCATCATCAATCCATGGCAAGGGGTATGATTTTTTTGTAATACTATTGAGCTTCTAGTGGTCTATTACTACATGGTTGTTGCCGTCCTTTTTTTTACAATCAGCACGGTCAAAACACAAGGACTCTTAGATGGTTTGGGCATTCCTTGCTCTATCAACTTATCAATTTCCTCTGTGACAATATCTTTCACTGCACTCATCCAAAGGATCGGCCAAAACCTTATGGGGGGATGATCTCCTGTATCCAATCTATGGACCACCCCCAAGCACACCCTAAATCATGATTATTGACAGCAAAAATCTCCTTATAATTTTGAAATAAAGCTATCACTTGATCTTTTTGTTCTTCTGATAGTGATATTAAGTTCTTCCACAGTACTACTGTCATTACACCGGCCGGCGGTTTGACTGTTAGGCCAAATTCATCTAACAAACTGAAATCATGAACCTGAAGGAACTCCTTAATTGGAGTCAAGTGTAAATACACCATATTTAGTGTCAGCGTATTTGCATTGGTTCACTCTGAAGATTCACTAAAAAATCTTGATCTCTCCATGCCCTGAAAGTATAATCCCTGGAGCCACATGAGGTTAAAGCTGTGTTTGATGATAGGGCCCAAGGACCTCCCCATAGAGCCCAGCAGGCACTTTCACTTCTAACTCAGTATTTACAAGAACTTGGTGTCCAGAAGGAATAGACATAGGCCCTACAGATCAAAGAGGTAGCCCTTGGTATTCATATATCTGATGAGGAAGGGTCTGAGTCTTATTTTTAGTTGATGATAGTGAACTGGAATCACCTCATCAATATATGCAAGGTTGATGTGGATCATGTGAACCGGATCCTTCAGCACTCCACTAGGGGTAAAGCAAATTGGGATCCACTGTCCCAATATGACAAGGTCTCCTCCATCATATCAATGACAGCCCCAAAATGTCGCAGGAAATCAGTTTCAATTACCAGTTTGAAATTTTTGTTTGTTAGAAGAATTGCCAGAGCTACAATGACAATGGACCCAAACTGCAACGGTAGCACATTGTACACTCCTTTAAAGATGGTGCTTTTGGCTCCAGCGGTCCCATACACCATTTGATGGTCCACATCAGGTTTTAAAGTCAACTTTGCCATCACTCAATGGAAACTATTTTGACTGGAGCGCCTGTATCTATAATAGTGTGAACTCTATTTTTTGCTATAAAAATATCACAGTATGTACATTTGGAATAAGAAGAATATTGACTGTTTGTTTCGTGGACATTTATGGGATATCTTTTTCCCAGAAAATTCATTATCTCTTCACCAACTTTGGGGTATTCTTTAACAATGGCATCTACCAGAAGGGCAACGTTTACTCCTTTCAGAGTTGGCTTATCCACAGCAGAATCCAGCTTGTCTGGGGAAGATTGATCAAACATTTGACATATGTACAGCTTCAGTTGCTCCGAGGATCCTTCATCCTCTATGGCCTTGGTTTGAGCTCGTGTTACTACATTCTTTCCTCCAACTAACTGCTGATATAAAATTCTGTCATCATACTGAGGGACTTCTGTAGATATACTAATATTGATTCAGGGATGTTTGGGGTTGTGATTGCAGAGTAGAAATTCCCATCTCTACTCCGCTCCATCTTTTCCTTGGTAGTATTGATCTTGGTGCACGTAGTGCACATGATAGTTATGGCAGAATTTTTCAAGTGCCCAGGGCAGCTACATTCATAGCAGCTAACCCCATTTGAGTCACGCTCTTGATTTTCTATAAGAGGGTCCAGGTCAGAAAGTTTGGGGTCGTTTGGCATAACCAAGGCCAGGTTGGCAAGATGATGCTGATGTTCAGCATAACTAGGTCCTGGTTGGTAGTTAAGTTGCAGACAATTTTCGTAAATGATCCTGAGGCAGTAGTCAAACTGTTGAGAATAATTTGGATGAGGATGAGGCACAGAGTTATAATAAGGCTGGGGGTCGCTAAGTGGAACATGGTCTGTATAAGTGTATTCTTCTGAATAAGAGGGTAAAGCAGAGGCGATAGTTTTATGATCCATATTTGGTGGCAGAAAATTAGGGGATATGTGGGTTAGGGCTGTACAATTTTGAGAAGGGGAACGTAATCGTCCAGAATCAGAAAAATGACATTGTGAAGCTCTCAGTATGGCTTTACCGCAGAGGTCATTGTGATGCAAACATTGGCTTCTGCCAAGTATCCTGCCACAATCAGCACATGAGCTTTCATTGTAAATCAATCAGAAAACTCCTTGAGAGTCTCGTTACAGCATAATCCAATCATTAAGAATTCCGCCTTTCACTGCAACATCTTTGAGGTGCCCCCAAACAGTTGAAGCACAGTATCTTTTACGTTCCAATAGGTAACAGAGCTTCTCAGAAGATATCAGGTGACTTGATCAGCACTCCCAACATCCAAGGCAGATATCAACAGTTTTGCTTTCCAGCAATTGGATGCACCTTCTGCTGCAAATTCAAACCATTTGAAAAAGCCATGTTTATTCCCATTTCGATTAAATGGAGGCAGCTTCTCAATATTGACCTCCTCGTCTTGTTCACATCTTTTTGGGGCATACTGAGAATGGGTTGTAATCCAAAAGCAGTTTCTCAATGAGAAACTGGTCCAGCGGAATTTAGGATTTATGCTGCTTTGGAGAGAACGTGGCCTTCTGCCATGGATAGCACCACCATTATTTAAGGGGATTGGCGCTCTGACTCATACTCATACCCAGAGCTACCATCCTGTGAGTAGTAGTTCTGTCCAGCGTCATGTTTTTCCTTGTATTGTGCTCCCTTGTCATTATTCCTCTTCCCAATGAGAGGACTGGGAGGTGCTGGACAATTTCCGCCCAGCATGTTTCAGTCATTCAGTGGTGTTGTCCAAATGTCTGGCGAGTTCCTTGTTTTGTTGTCCCAGAATTTGCATTTGACTAAACGTGCTATCAAGCTGGTGCATAACGGCAGTTCGTTCTTAAAGAAGTTCATCTTGTTTCTTAAGCACTGCGTCTAAGGTGAGTTTGAGTTCCTCATAATTGGATGGTGCAGTGATTCGTGAAAATTCCCCAGAAACACAGGCTTTAAGAGATATAGCTGGCAACTGAAGATTTTGGGATTTTAGTGGTTTATCAATGGGACCCCTGTAGTGAGCACCTCTGTTATAATTTCAGGCGGTATTGTTGGTATCCACCATAGGGGTTGCACAGGTCAAACCCACTGAACAACAGACAGACAATATAAGGATTGTTGGTCCTTCAGACACACTTGAAAATATACTAAAATATAGGAGCAATCACCCCATCGAACTTTTTTTAATAAATACAGCAACCTCTTGCTGTTCTGTTCTTTCTCTACTATTGACAAGATACCTTTCTCAACCACCCATCTCACTTATATACAGCGGTTCAGATGATACCACTCTCATAGCTTGACCTATTCTATTCTTCCAATCTTCCTTGGTTTTAGTTTGTTATTCTTCAGCTCTCTATTGCCCTAATTTGAGGCGATCTAATTCATATTTAATGAGTGTTGACATCACCTTATCACCTTATTTGGAGGTGATCCAACGATAACCCATTATATCCCAATATTGCCTCATCTCAAGGTACTCAAATAATAATAACTAATATCATGGTTGGCGGATTCTTCCCAATCTGACCTAGCTATTTCAGGCTTATCATCCAGTCATATCAGAATCGTGACATAATAAACATCCTAGAAAACATGTATTTAAAATTTTATTTGAGGTGTGCCAACCTGGGGATAATACCGCACCAATTGAGGGGAAATTGAATGAATGGGGAAGGAGGATAAAATCAGGAAAACCTCCATGCGTGGCGTATGATAGGCCAGGAACTCCATGGACCGCCTTTGATGTTTGCTATCTCAGTTTGGGGCATTGGTGCGCAACGCTTACACAGTCATAGTTGTCCTCTACCCAAAGCTCCTGTAACAGAATCAAACTCGAGGAGGCAGTGGTAGAAGTCCCTATTCTACCACTGGGGTATCCTCCCCTTTTAGATAACATGAATCATCTCATACTTTTTTAGTCTTTTATATTAAATATCTAAAAGTGTTCTAAGTATCATTTAATTTGAATCTAATGTACTAAGGAAAGAATTAAAGCTTTTTATACAGACAAAAAATTAGTTCATAAAAGCTGATTTTAATAAAATCTTTACTAATTTAATGTAAATCTTAGATAATATTAAGCATAAAATAACACGCACAACTTTAGTAGTAAGGTTTATACTTTCTTGATCTCTACTTTTCTTTGATCAATAGTATACTATATTCATAATGTGAGTTATTTAGAATATTTGTTGCAACTTTGTCATATGAAGATAAAATATTAAATGGGTTTACTACTACAACTTCTTGTGAGGTGGTGGAGCACCTCTTTAGGTGTTTTTAACTGCTGAAGCTCACTCTGTTTGGCTTTTCTAGCCCTAAAATCTCAGCATTCGCTTTGTCATCTTTTATACCTTGCCCACCATCTTGCATGCTCTCAGACGGTGCTTTATAGCCCTTTGGTTCTCCCCAGGAACAACCTGAGCTTTGGTTTTTAGATTAATTATAGGAAGTCTTCCCCTACGCAAGAGCTGCCATCATGAGAAGTCTCTTGTGGTATATAAAATCGCAAAAAAAGTTCAATTACCTTTCTTTCAGGGGCACTTTAGCCTGGGCTTCTCTAATGAGGTCAAGCTATGGTCACGGCATATATTCTTCTTGTTTATAAAAAGTACACCAATCCCTACCACTTTTCCCACAGTTAGTGGTAGAAGCTACTCTGATGCTTCATTTTGCCATTTTTTCATCATACCACACCCAACAGATCCACCATGAGCTCTGGAGTGTCTGTCAGCTTACAGATTTGACCTTGTACTCCATTTTGTGGTTACAATAGAGACAGCATTTAAAGGGTTTGCTCCTTTGCAACGCTCTGCCCCTTCCATTGGGATACTCACCTTGAAATCCTTTACCCACGTCATGATACAATATTCCACAATCACCCTGTCAGAAAATAGACTATGGGCTCTGCTAGTTGGCAGGCCAATCAGTATGAAGACTGGTCAGCACTAGTTATTTTACCTTAGGCATGGGGCCAGCAGCACCGGCTGACCCCTTGGCGTGTAACCTGCGCCATTTGGGGATCCACCTGCCTAATCCCTACTCTATAAAAAATATAAACTTATAACAAAAGGTAAAATAAGCAAAGGGAGACGTTTATTGAAAGGGAAGCGCCAGGTACTTATGCAATTTACAAAAGAGCTACTGCGCCCACTGCTGACCTATCATCTCTTCCACTGGTTCTTCCAGCCAACCACTCATCTTATCCTTTCACTACACTATACTCTTCACTGGCATTGACCCTCTCGCCCTATCCTTCCCAATATCTGAATTATTAGTTTTGTCTCATCCTCAGCCTTTATTCGCCAGTGAGCTGTATAATTGATTAGTATAAATAAACATCGAATTTGGATTCAACCTTTGATTTGATAATAATGCACCAGAAACAGCTTCAGTCGCTTAGGTTTGACTCAGAATATCTTGGCAACTTTCCAACATCTCATCTTGACTCATCTCAGCCGATTGATTAGAAATCGCCTTATTCAGGTGATAATTGATTATAAAAAATGAGGCACTGGAAACAACACGGCCACCTCAAACTCATAATTGTCAGATACGCCAATATTATATAAATAGTACAGGCAGTGAAATCATAAAGACAATTCAGGAAAATACATTGGCTTTTCACTGGAAATTCACACAACAGTCCACAAATGGCAGTTGGCATTGAACACTGATTCTGCTGACTGATACTGGTTGGATCATCCTCAGCTATTAGTCGCTGGTGATCCTTATACTTATTTAGGTCAGCAACTTGCCTCCACTCGATCCTATCTTCCAAAATCGGCAGAATACTTGGATTTGGCTCAACCCAATTTGGGGAGCAACTACCTAGCAATCACATCAAACCATATGAAATTCAATCAATAATCCATTCTTCCAGGATTATCCATATCATCCCAAATCATGATTAATCATTTAAAGATTCCCTCTGGTTAAAATTCTAACACCCCTTCTGGGCTACATTGAGAATAAACATTCAGGTTGCCTCTTGTGCTTTAGATTAAACTGTTATAGAGCAATTACCCTTCCTGTAAGGACTACGGGTATAATACTCATATCAATAATTTGAGGCCAGGGGATCCAAAGTTTCAGGGTGTTGGATTGCCTGTTTTTGCTTCTACTGGTAAAGAAGTCTTTCTCTAGATAATTCGTCCGGAGAGGCAATTACTAATAAAAATATACTAATTTTTACTTATAATTGAGAAAAGGATAAAAAGCGTCAAGTTTTTAGCTCAATACCAGCAATGTAAGGGTAATTGGGGAGGTGTCTTAGGGGAAAAGTAAATAGTCCAAGCTTAGATCTAAAAAAATGAATCAAAGATTTGGTGGCAGCCCAATTATCTCAGTTGAATTGCTTGTGATTGTCTCATGGGTCAGGCTTTAGCCCTTAGGTTGGGTAGTTCTAGGGAGCATGATTTGACCATGTCATTTAGAGTTGATCTCCAACTTTGATAATTGTCAACTTTTGTCAGGTTTTATTCCAGAAGAAGTTTAGTCTTTTTAGTCAGATCAGGATTAATTCCCATCATCTGATGCATCCAAATCTGCTGTTCAGGTAGGAATCCCTACAATACCCCCTCTAGATATTGGCGCAGTGGGGAAAATGGATGTAGAAAATGACTATGTACGCAGTTTCTGACTGTGCCCTGAACAACCTCTACAATTGAGTGTTAATGGCCCATTAATATATGACTCAATAAGGCCTTGACCAATTGGTGGCCAGTTTGTGATCAGACCTCCAGGCCTGTGATGTAGAATAGGATGAGGTCAACTGGTTGGAAGGTGTGTAGGGGATCATGCTTATCATTAAAGTTGAGCAGTTTCTCTACTGGTTGTGATGGACAGGTTTTTGGCAGCCAGGTTTAGAAGTCTAGTGATTTAATTTTAAATACTTCACATAGAGACTTAAGGTGCTTTAGGAGAAGCTTGGTCAAGCATCGCCTGGACTTTGGAAGGCAGATGGGGATTTCTGCCATACAACACTTGGAATGTTGACATCTTATTAATTTGATGGTAAATAATCCAATAGACCAGAATTGCACTAAGCAAATATTGGAGCCAATGAAGGGGGTCAGTTATAGCCATTTTTGAGAAGGTTGCAGTTAGAGTACCATTTACCCACTCTACCATTCCATTGGTTGAAGGATGGTAGGGGATGGAGAATATCTGTGTGGTTCCCATAAGGTCGGCTAAATCTTTCACCAGAGTTGAGCAGAAATTTTGTCCATTATTGAAAAGAATGACGTTAGGGCACCCATGCTGAGTGATAATCCTATTATACAAAAACAAGATGGTAGCCTTTGCTGAAGATGTGGGGAGCGATATGGCTTTGATCCACTTAGTTAGATGGTCCACAGCGAGTAGGAGGAACTGATGTCCATTGGAGGCTCAATGAAGAGGTACCACAACATCAATGCTAATAGTATGGAATGGTTCACAGGGTGAGACCACTGGATGTTGGGAGCGAGGATTAGGTCAAGCTTGGCTTTTACATACCAGACATGACTCTAATACATCCTGGATAGAATCAAGCATTCCCTCCAAATGACATTGAGCTTTAAGCCACTAGTAGGTATTCAAAATTTTCATGGCTGACTTGCTGATGTCCCTCTAATATGACATTGTTCAAGCTGATGATCTTACATAAGGCACCCAATTATTATATAAGTTTGCACAATTGACGTTTTTGACTTGGAGATTTGCCAATCCTTTCTCTAATTTCTTTTGGAGGATCGGGGATTTATCCTCCCATAACTGTGGTTGGGTTAGGTGGTCGTAGAGTCAATCACCTTCAGGGTCAATTATAGTTAAGATAGGAAGCCGAGATAGGCAATCTGCATTTTGATGGATTGGAACTGGCCAGTGGATAATGGAAAAGTCTTAATTCTGAAATTTTAATGCCCACAGGGCTAATTTCCCATCAGGGTCCTTCATTTGCTGTAGCCAATGTAAGATAACATGATCAGTTATGATAGTAAAATGCTTTTTGTATAAAAAAGGGTTGGAAATTCTTAATGGCCAGTAAGATCGCCAAGCATTCACGTTCTGTAAAGCTATAATTGCGTTTGGCTTTAGATAAGGTCTTGCTGTAGTAGGCGATGGGATGGTCCACTAAGTTTTCATCATGATTAGATAGTATGGCTTCAATGGCAATCTCTCTAGCATTAGTATAGAGGTGAAGGGTTTATCAAGATACAGATGAAAACGTATTAAGGAATGAAAGAGAGAGACACATAATGAGTTAAAAGCCTTCTAGTTCTCTTATTTCCAATGAAAGGGTATTCCTTTCTTCAGTAGATACACCAGAGGCTTGGAGTTGCCTGCGAAATGGAAGATAAATTGGAAATAATAGCCCACCATTTTATAGGAAAACTTGAACATCTAGTAGGTATTTAGGGGGGTCATCTTAGCAATAGCTAAGACCTTGTCATCCATCAGGGGTATTCCGGCTTTACTAACCTTATGACCCAAAAAGTCCATTTCTCTCTGGAAGAAAGAGAATTTCGTCAGCTTTAGTTTTAACAAAGATTTCCGTAACTGCTTAAAGTCTTGCCTGAGGTGATCTAGATAGTAAGTAAAGGTTCTCAAGATAAACGGTAATATCATCAAGATAAATTAGTATGCAGTAGCGTTTTAAATCGCCTAGTAGTCCGTCCATAGCGCGTTGGAAGGTAGCAGGGGCATTACACAGCCCCTGGGGCATTTGAGTGGGCTTGAATAATCCTTCACTTGTGACAAGAGCGCATTTTTCCCGATTTTCTGGTGACAAATCTACTTTCCAGTATCTTTTGGTGAGATCCATAGCTGAGAAATAGTGGGACCCTGACATTAAGCGTAAAGAGTTGTCTAAAGCAGGCAGAGGGTAGCCAATTTTTAAGTGATAGAGTTGAGGCGGGATAATCCATAACAACATGGTGACCACCATCCTTTTTCCAAATTAATAAGACTGGGGAAGCCCATGAACTTTTGGAAGGCACAAGTAACCCAGCCTCCAGCAATTGCTGTAAATCTAAGGCCAATTGAGCTTTCTCCACTTTGGATTTTTGATATGGTCATGACTTAAAGGTAGGTAATCCTCACTTTTGATTTGATGAATTACCCCAATTTTCCCATAGTCACTTGGTCCTGAGAAAAAATATCACCATATTCCTCGAGGAGTTTTTTGACATCTTGGCGTTTATTCAGGGTAAGACTATCCCTAATTCTACTGTCAACCAAAGCTATGGTGGGTAGGGAAATGAATCATAAATCCTGTAACAAGGCAAAACAGTTTACATTGGCAATACTCTTTATGGGACATAGTTTTACATAAGTGAAAGGGACATGCCAAAGGACCTGGAGAGTTTTAGTGGTTAAATTCCCTATAATAGAGATAGATAACCCATAGGCAGGATCCAAATTCCCTGGGAAGATTAACGCTTCCTCAATGGAAGGGTTTGGGTGTCCACTAAGCTCCAAAATTTAATCATGAGGGGTAAGAATCTGAACCCCCATATCTACAATAACTTGTGATCCTAAGGGTATTGTAACAGAATGAGGGGTATATATAGGGATCTCCTCTTCAGCATCAACAGCCTCCAGGGGGAACTTAATTTTTCCCTTAAAACTTGGTACTAAATTTTGCAAATGGAGGATGGGTATTTGAGGAAGCATGTCCGTTTTTAGGGGCTCCTTTATTTGTTATGATGAGTTTGAATATTAACGGAATCTGATACCCTAGTAGGGATAGGTATTTTTCCTTATGGTTGATGATGCAGTTAAACTCCCGCATCAGTTGAAAACCCAATAAGCAACTCGTAGCTATCATTTTCTAGCACAACAGCGAGGGCAATAATTAATAACTTACTAAAACGAAGGGGCAAAGCAGAATAGGCTCATATCGCCTTAGTAGACTGACTACCTTCCATCCCATATACAGCGTCGTGAATCAAGTCTGGAGCCATTTTTATCTTTTGGATAAGCCAGTAGGAGATAAAGTTAACCAGAGAACCAGTTTCAATTATCACCAGGACTTTAACCTTATATACTACCTTAACTTGAATCAATGATGATATAAATTGGGAGTAATTATCTAATAGATTGTCATTAGGTATTTGCAGTAAAGCAAGCTGAGAATTCTGCTGTGGACAAGCTCAGGTTTGTTTAATACGTTTAACAGTTTTATCTGCCAAGGCTTGATTTCTATAAAAGAGCTGACCACCAAAATTTGTTTGGGTAACTGACAAACATAAAATTAAGAAAGCTGGAGGTTCTTATTTCCTTGAATAGACAGAGGGACTAAAACTTCAGACGGGGAAGCTAACATAAAGAAACCAGAAGTACTGGGGATACAGCTAGAACTAGAATAAGGGTCTTGAGGCATTTGTTTTCCGTCGGCATAGGGAGCCTCTTGCCCTATACTGACCAATCTTTTGCTGACTTACGTTGAAGGATGTGGCAGTCAGCTACAGTATGGTTGTTTCTTCTGCAAGTCTTGCAGTATAATTCAGGTGTAGGCGGATTTGGGATGTAACTGCTAGCGCTTGAGACTGAGGCTTGTTCTTATTATTAATAGAATGAGTGGACCAATAGGTGAAAGCAGGTCAGCTGGAATCTCCAAAATACCTTCTTTAATATGGAGGAGAGATGTCCAGTTAGAATTCACTGCTTTGAGATAAAGTAGAATGAAGGCATGTTTTTAAATGCCAAAATTGAAGCAGTGATAGCATCATCTAAGGTAAGACGTTTTCCTGCAACCAACGTTTGAGCTTCAAGGTAAAAATGGTGAGCAAACTCAGTGGCAGTTTCCCCATGCTTAAGGCTTATATCCATAAAAGTTTTTTTGGTTGGACAAAGTTATGTAGTTCTCAAATCTCCAAAGCAAGGCAGTCTTGGCGTCATTCTAAGTCTGGCAATGCATTAGATGAGGTACCATAATGTCTTGAGCTACACAACTAAGACAGTAAGTTAGGTGTTTGAGTCTCTGGGTGTCAGTAGCTTCTTCCATATCATTTTCATAATAAAACATGATAGAGAAGATACACCCTTCGCTTGGGACGTACTTCTGTTTAAAAGAGGGTTAGAATATGCCACTAGGAGGGGTCAATGGCTGAACAACGTGAACTGACACCAGAGGAACATTTCCCCCTAGAGTGGAACTGATGCTGCTGAAAGTGTCATAAGGGTGGAGGGCGACCACTTAGTTAAGAAAGCAGTAATATTTTCAATTATTTAGTTTAATCAAATCTTAAGTGGCACAATGGGCCGATTTTTTGGTGATGTTCTGGTTAATTGCCAAATTTCACTTTTAAGCTCAGTGGTAAAATCTCAAAGTTCAAGTTGGTGTTGCTCAAGGGTGAGAAATCTTTGCTCCATCCCATATATCACAGCGGGCAAAGTTTCTAGGAATTTAAAGCGTTCTTGATCCATTGAGGGATCTGACACTAAAGGGTTATTGTACATTGTTTAATTTTACTTTGTGTAGGCACTGTGAACTCAGGTGTACCTGGCAGGGAGCACCAGTTTTGTTAGGACCATGGGTGTAATACCTTGTATCCATCAATAATTTGAGGCCAGGGGATCCAAAGTTTCAGTGTGTTGAATTAATGTTTTTGTTTCTCATGGTTGAGAAGTCTTTTCAAATACTTCGTCTGGAGAGACACTTCCTAGTAAAAGTATACCAATTTTTACTTAAAATTGCGAAAAGGAGAAAAAGCATAAAGTTTATTAGCTCAATACCAGCTATACAAGGGTAATTGAGGTGGTGTTTCTGGGAAAATCTAAACAGTCTAAGCTTAGATCTAAAAAAATGAATCAAAGATTTGGTGGCAGCCCAATTATCTCAGTTAAATTGCTTGTGATTGTCTCATGGTTCAGGTTTTGACCCTTAGGTTGGGTAGCTCCTAAGGAGGATGATTTGACCATGTCATTTGGGGTTGATCTCAACTTCAATAATTATCAACTTTTGTTGGGTATTATCCCCAACAGAATTTTGGGCTTTTTGGTCAAATTGGGATTGCTTCCCATCATCTAACACATCCAAATCTGCCATTCAGGTAGGAATCCTGTCACTTCCCTTGACGCCACAATGCTTTTGGCCCTCCTCTCTCTAGCGTCACCCTCGCCCTTACTCCAGAAGATTTTAAAAATAGGCTCTGTTCTCCCCTCCTTCAACCAATGCAAATGCAGCTCTAGCTGTGCCATCCAATCACAATTTTTTCTCAAAAAACACAGGACCAATTGAGGCTTGACTCCCATTAGAAAGTATCATGATTGGAGGTTCTTGTATCAATTTCTTCACCCCAATCAACTCCAGTTGTAGGCCATGTTTTTATGTTACCAATTCATGAAATTTCTTCAAAATGATGGATAACAACAGGCAACCATATGCCACCGATCTCAAATTTAATTGGGCCAAATCTAAGAACTCTCCTAATTCCATTACCTACTGCCACTTCCACCTTTGCAAAAACTTACTAACATATAAGGTTTGTTATCAGCTTACCATCTAAGCAGCTGCTGACTCTCACCAAACTCCCCTCCGCTAAGACTTATCAACACCATATGGCTTCTTGCCAATGGTATTTCCTGTACAAATTTCCCATATAATTTCTCTGAAGACAAATGCGAAAAATTAAGAATCTTGCATTTTCTGCATGCCAATCAAGTCATAGCGTGGCCAAGATGTTGTTTTTAATCCCCATTATCTCCAAACTTACTATAAAACATAAAATCCGTTGTGCTTGCTGAATTTATTAAAATACACAAAATCACAGCTTGCCAACTATGTTATGCTCTGGACACTACAAAGCTCCATAATGAGCTAGATTTCATATATCATATCTTCAACCCATTTCACTGATACCCCAACTAGCATTCTGTCTACCCTCATGCATGGCCTTAGGTTAGCGCTGGCTAAAGACCCCAACTCCCTTCCCCATATGATATGGCTGCTTATATTAACTTTTAGATTTCTACAAATGGCAATGAGCCAGGTAAAGCTTACTACCTTTTTGTATAGAAAAAAGCCAATTTTGTATTGAAAACCCTTAGTTTGGCGCCCACTATGATCCCCACGCTGCATAGCATTTTATATATTGAAAAATTAAGCTCTTGTGTGAGAAATCCCTTGACTATGCCACCAAAAAGGAAAAGTATCCAGGTAAGTATCCACCTACATCTCATTTCCTAAATTCCACTCATCATTTTTAAAACCCCAAATCTAAAAAAATCTTAGCACAAATGTTGCTTTTCTTATATATTTTAATTCTATCAAACCCAATTATGACTATTCTTTTTCAACAACTAATCAGTTTTTTCAAGTTTATTCTTCCTTTGCCAATTGAGATGCTAAAACTTTGAGGATAGAGCGCGCCAAAATTTGCACACTTTGAAAAAAAGTTCAAGTAAGATAAAATAGGGATCATCCAATTATGGCGTGCCCTATCACCTCTCCCAATTTCCATATTTGTGACAAGTTGCAAACAGATATTTCTCCAAAGCATGAAGCTTAGAAATTACTAGCAACCAGAGAGGATATCCAAGAGATGCAGTATATAAAAAAGTGCTTCAAACTGCAAACCCACTGTCTACTTAAATGAGATGCCCTTAATTGTGAAGATACTGGCCTTTTTTTTTCTTTAACTTGTTTTTTATAAAAATCCCCTATCTATCATTTATATTTGCCAGTTTAAGCATTTCTATGCATCATGGTTCACATTGCAGCCATTTTGGTGCATCCAAAATTATGGCTCCCTTAGTTAAACTAAAGAGCTTCAGGGCCACATTTACATCACATTTTTGGCTGCTCTGATGGATTAATCAAACCCATCCATATTGCAACTAGAGCCAACTTGGATCACTGTGGCCTTCAAGCCCTTTGGTTGACAAAAGGGGATCCATCATTGAAGATGCATCAAAATGGCCACAATGCATACCACGATGAACAGAAATGCTTGAAAATGTAAAATTAGAGAATTAATTGGGAATTTTTTATTTAAAATCAGGATGAAGACCACAATGAAATAGACAAAACCCTAACAAGTAAGGGCACTCGCCTTTATTAGGAAGGTAAGTTTGTAATTGTTGGTGCTTTTATTAAAACCTATAGACTTTGAACATCTTCTCAAAGTCTGGTTATTCATGAGTTTTGCGTTTGGGAAGAGAGGGTCAGTTTGTAAATTGTCATAAATTTTGAATTTGGGAGAGTTGATAGTGCATGCAATGATTGGCTGATCCCTATTTTATCTTACCTAAACTTTTTTTAGAAATTTTCCATATTGAAGCATGCTCTATCCTCAGAGCTCCAAAATCTTAATCATCTAAGGAAGCATAAAATTGAAAGAAATCTGAGAGATCAATGAAAGAGAAGAGTCAGAATTGGGTTTGATAAAATTAAAATTTACGTAAAAGCAAAAGTTGTACCAGAAAAAAAATAATTATAGTTGGGGCTCTAGAAATGGGGTAGGGAAAATGGGCGGCAGTAATAGGAGGCTTTCCCAAAGCTCTTTTGTATACTTTGGCGACATAGTCAAGGGATTTCATTACAAAAGAGCTGAACCTTTTCTTTATATAAATTGACTTTCATTGTGAGTATTGGTGTGGGAGCAAATAAAGAAATTTCTAAATTAAATTTGTCTTTACTTTTATGAAAAAGGGTAATAATCACCATCTGGATTATTGCTCTTTATGGGTATTCAAACAGATAGTACAAAACTAAATTTGCTTAACTATCAACCATAGATGTTTAAATTGAATTTTAGACATATTTCTTCAATGACTAAACTAAATAAAAATGGAGAACAGAATCTAAATAAACAAAGCACCAAAATAATTAGAAAATACATAAAAAAACCTTCCATTTAACAATAATTAAGTAAACTTATACAATAGGAAAAACTCTAAAAAGCTAATTATAGAGACTTACTATATAAAAGCTTCTTGAACCCTTGAAGTTCATAAAAAGTTATAAGAAACGTTTCTATAAAAACCAATGTAAATATAAATGAATTAAATTAAAGTATCTTCATTGCGAAAAACAAAGATCTCATTGCTACCCAACACCTTACTATGGTAGCTCTTTTTAAAGGTGTCATTTATATTCTTAACTCTTAACTAAACCCTGTTAGCATTAATTTAAGATAAATAAAAAATAATGATAGTAAGTTATTCAATAAGACTCAAATATAGAAGAAAAAAATAACAGCCTCTTTGAGTTTTGATTCTAACATTATGGACAGAAAAAGCTATAAATAAAATACAAGTTTTGATACCTAAGATGCTTATAATACTTTAGTCTTACCTATATGGGTTGATCGTTTTAAGGCTTATTACTGCTTGTTAGTGCATTTGGCACCTAAATTCCAACAATTATTCACAAGGAGAAGTTAGACTCTCTAAAGCTGATTTTATTTACTTGTAGGGTGTTAATTGGCCACTTATACAAAAAAACAATAAGACCCTAAAATAACTAAAAAGCTAGAAATTTTATATGTTCTACTAGTTATGGCTAGAGGGTAAAAAGATAGCCCTCTTATGATCACAATGCTTAGTATTTAAAATCACATGGGTCTTGAAGTGCAATAGGCATCAAATTCATTATTAGCTTTGAGCCTATTTAATAAATATGATTGTTTAACCTATTGGAGCTCTCAAACATTGGCTCACTTTAACAGAACGGCTGAGGGAGAATTGAGAGTGGGTAGGACAAGTCCGTGAGGCAATGATTTGATATATTTGAGCCAACTACTTTTGAAGAAAATAGTTGCAACTTAAGGGACCCCTCCAAGGCTATAAAAGGGGTGATCACAGAGTAGGTGCTTGAATTATATTAGACGTGACCAGGGAGGAACCTCAGATGGACTCCCCTGATTTCGCCACATTATTAGTGTAATTTGCTTACCCAAACTTGTGCTATTTGCTCAAGAAGTATTAGTAAAAGTGTTATTATGATTTGAGGGGTTCCAATGGGAATTAACCAAAGTCTTTTGACCAATTCTATCCGTATATAAATTTGAAACACTATTTTATAAGCTTGGACAGGTAATTGTCTGATAAGCACCAAATTAGATGTAGTGCAGGGGTGGACTCCCCATCATTGGGACTATTTGTACCAAACACATTGTTTTCCTTAAGAAGAAAGGCAACTAACATTACCCCTTTAATAATGTTGGGGGAAGAATAGGGGCGTAAGAATCGTCCATGTACTCTGTTTATGGTAATACCTGTTGCCAAAGATTTTATAGAATATTCATCACCTCTCTTGTAAGTGAAAGTAAAGGGACCCTCCCAAATTAATCCAAGCTTGCCGCTTCTAGGAGTGATGCAGTTATGGTAGTACAGAGCCAGGTTTGACACTTTAAATGAAGGTAGGGGGACCTGAAGCTCATTGGCAGATTGTCCCTTTTGTAACCGTTTTAGCTAAGTTTTTCATAGCCTGAGATTGAAGCTGAATGTTATGTTGAGCCAATCTCCTCATAACATTCTCAGGTTCCGAATCTTTAGAGTAGAAAACAACTTTAGCTAAAAGGGCGGGTATCCCTGGTTCCCGTCCATGCAGAACACAAAAATGGGGACACTTTTAAGATCTGTTAATTGCTAATCTGGTATGCCATAAGAGCACTGGGTAGCTATTTATCCCAGTGAAAAGAATCAGAGGAGGTCATTTTTCTTAAAATGGAAACCAAGGTTCCATTTGCTCTCTCCACGGTCCCAATGGTAGAGGGATATATGGAGCCAAGAAAAGTTGTTGGGCTCTCCTGGAGGTAGCCAGGATCTTGACTACTCTGGAAGTAAAGTTCTTACCATTGTCGCAGAGTAGTACTTGGAGACATCCATGATGAGTAAATATTTTGTGATGTGAAAACGTGGCAGTGGCCTTGACCGTTTGGGCTGGGAGAGCCATGGCTTCAATCAGCTTTTTGAAATGGTCTATGCTGACTAGGATATAGTTTTTCTACTGGTAGTCTGCAAGAGGAGACCTACCACATCCAGGCTGATGGTATGGAAGGGTTGTTGAGGGTTAGTTAGTTGATATTGATATCTAGACTTAAAACTAGACTGCTTCTTACATGTGAGGCAGGCTTCCAAAACCTCAAAGATAGTTTCCATAAAGCCTTCCCTATGGTACCTCTCCCTAATCCACTCATAGGTTTTCTTTGCTTCCATGACCTAGGGTAGAGTGAGCTTCCAGGATAACAGGTATGAGTTCTGAGGACCAAAGGTAAGGCAGCCACCTTGCCCCACCTGCTTATACAACTTCCTGATCTCCACTTTAGTGTTTCAGGAGTGCCGGGCTAACATTTTCTGGACAGGATCATCCTCATCCTCCCAGTCATTGGGGTCCATAAAGATGTCATATAACCTCTCCGCCTCACTATTATCCAAGTTCAGGACTGGAAGCCAAGCTAACTCATCCATATTCATGTTATGGGTTCCAGCACGTTGTTCAATTTTCATGTTAAATGCTGGAGCTTTAGAGCCCAGCGTGTTAACCAGCCAGTAGGATCCTTTGTGTTCTTTAAAAATTTCATAGAAGCGTGTTCAGTAACCACCATGAAGGTAGTTTCATATAGAAAAGGATAGTAGTGTTTCACAGCTAACAGAACTGCAAGGCACTCCTTTTCCATGACGCTATAGTTGCGCTACGCCTTGGACAGCATCTTGCTAAAGTATGATATGGGATGATCTACCCCATTTTATCCAGCTGAGCCAAGATGGCCCCAACAGCATAGTCTGAGGCAACTTTAATAAGATGAAAGGTTTAATATAGTATAGGTGCCGCAGGATTGGACATTGATGTAGCATTTGCTTTAGGGTATCAAAAGCGGCATTCTGTTCCTCACCCCAATGAAAATGAGTCCTCTTTGTCAATAGGTGGACAAGGGGCTCACTGAGCTGAAAGAACTTTGGGATGAACTGATGGTAATACCCCATCATGCCCAGAAATACCTTATTATCTCGTAGATTATTAGGGGGAAGCATTTTTGATATGGCTTCAACCTTGTCCTGTAAGTGTTATATTCCTTCTTGGGAAATGGTGTGTCCAAGAAGATTTAGCCTCCTCTGGAAAAAGGTGCACTTGGAGGGTTTTAATCTGATGTTGGATTCTCATAAGCGTTAAAACACTTCCTTTGGGAGAGTCAGATGTTCATTGAAGGTCTTTAAAAAACATTATTGCATTGAGATAGACAACGATGCTACTTAACTTCTAGTTCTGCAAGATATGGTCCATGGCTCTATGGAAAGTTGCGGGAACATTACACAACCCTTGAGGGAGTTGGGTGGTTTGGAAAAGACCTCTAATGCAAATGAGAGCACATTTATCCTGATCTTGGGGAGAAAGGTCAATTTGCCAATAGCCTCTAGTCAAATCCATGTCAGAGAAGAAGTTAGAGCTAGAGAGTTAGGCCTGGACATCGTCAATTTGGGGATATGATAGCTTTCCTTTTTTGTGAGGTTATTTAGTTTGTGGCAATCCATTACTATCTGATGACCTCCATTTTTTGATAAGAAAGATGGGGAAGACCAAGGGCGTTGCGAGGGTGCCAGTAGCCCAGCGTCTAGTAACTGCTTGAGCTCAGTCCTTTTATGCTGCTCTTCCACTTTTGACTTGCGATAAGGTTTAGACCAGATGGGACGGGAATCACCCACATCAATGGAGTGACTCCAGTTCTTCAAATGGCTATAGTTGATATCCGATTTGGAAATATGTTGCTATATCCTTCCAATAAAGTGTTGACCTTTTCAAGCTCATCTGGGGTCAGATCATCCGAGATATGGAAATTAGAAAAAGTACATAAAAGGATATCCGTTGTCAAGCTTAAATCCATCATAGAGCCAATGAAATGGATACGTTCAATGTTCTTTATGGGAATCAATAAGCCTCTTCCAATCTTCTGGTGTTTTATTATAACATGTACTTGCCGGTGAGGTTTCCCAACAGGGTAGTGATAGGTCTCTGGTAGGCCGGGTCTAATATTTCCAGGCAATATCCTGGGCTCCAAAGGGCTAACGCCCTCAAGACTTATAATATGCAGTAAGCAGTGGTGTGGGGTTTGGAGCGCGATCTTTGTGCCAACAACTCGTTGTTTACCAGGATTAATAGATATCTCATCTGCAGCTTATATAGAATACCATCCTTATCGTCCACTGAATTGGCAAAAATTCTTAGTTTTGGCCCAGAGGTGGTATAATGCAAAGGCAAAGCATAAAATGGGTCAAACCAGACAAGAGTATTTTTTCTTGCTGGGGTCTTTATTAGATAAACTAAAGGGACTTCGTAGTTGAGTAATGAGAGGGAACCTTGCTTCATGTTGATCATTCCTCTAATACTCAATCATAAACTGGGTACCTATGAGCAAATCATAAGTATAGTTGTCCAAGGCCACTGCTGGGGCCAATAAGATGAGCTTCCTAATCTAAATGGGAAGGTAAGAGTACGCCCTGATGGCACAAATGTTGTTTGCACACAGTTTCAAACTCAAGATTTTAATTCAAGTCAGGCGCCAGCTTGATCTTTTTGATCAGTTTTGAGGAGATTGCGTTCATTGGGAAGCCAGTACCCTATTGATCATCACAAGACTTTCTGAAAAACCACTTTCACTTTGATGAGTGTTTCTCCAAAGTTAGGAGACAGAGCTAAGAACTCCTTGATCTAGAAAGTGGAAGTTAATTTGCGAGCAGTTTTTGGGTAGCTCTCCAAGATGGACTTCATGGTGTGAATCCGCTGGAGAGGTCGAATCAAGCCAGTTAGGAGCTGATCAGCATCGCTGGCGGTGTCAATAACCTTGGGACACCCTAGAACTTGGATGAGGTACGTGCCCTCAGGTATGGTGGACTCGTCTACTCCTCCAACGTTCAAACTGATCAGGTACCTCCACTTCAGCGGGTACTCCTAGTACGTAGTACCCAACATCCTCACAACCCCCTTTCTATTTGTCCTCAGGGGTATTCTCAGCAATTAGTAATGAAACGATAGAGGTAGGGGAGTCAGGCACTTAAAACTTGGATAGATAATATCTGTTTATATATTTTTCCAGCAAGCCCTTCCTTGTTGCAGGGGTTACACTTAGGGCGTGCGAATACCAGATAGGTTGGGGGAAGGCAGTGAGGCTTTAATGAGCTGGGTAGGAAGCACAATATTAGCTGCTTTGAAGTTCTCAGACCTATGGTAGGATGTGATATATGCTTTGAGTCGCACTGAAGGAGCAGGTTTCACAGGGTAGATAAACATAGGGGCCTTAAGGAGGTCATTGAGGCACCGTCCACTGCCCTTACAGGCAAAAACTCCTCACTGGTTAAAACATGGGGTCTCACCACAGCTTTTTTGGCGTTCACACAGGTATAAAAATCAGCAACATCTAACAAAGCCTCTTAAATGTCATTTATGTTTTTGAAGTTGCGCTTCATAGAAATGATATGCCTAGCTAGAGAAGGTGAGAAGCTAACCCAGTTAGCATGGCAGCGATGGCATCATCAAGGTTTAGCATGTTAGACGTTGACAACCTCTGTGCAGTAAGGTAAAATCGTTCAACAAAAGCTTTGATCCGTTCGCCTTCATACATACTCAGGCGCATAAAGGCCTGTTTTTCCTTGGTTAGACTCTACTTGGATAAAAATTAAGCTATAAGAGCTTTCTTGACCTCGTCCCAGGTGCGCAGAATGTCCTTATGAGGGACCATCATTTCTTGGGCCAGGCGACTTAAATGAGGAAGGATGTGTTTGACCTTCGGATGGTTAGTCGCCCTTCCAGGGCTGCTATAAGCCGTATAAGAACGAAGCAATGCTACCCTCACCACGGATGAACTTGTCTTTCAAGGTACTTTTAAAAGGGCGCTGTTCGTGCTTTTTAAGTCGTGATAAAGCGCTGGCTAGTTGTTCAAGGGCAACTAGCTGGGGTTTGGAGGAAGCTTGGAGTTTGTGAGGGTTAATTACCCCAACACCCTCCATTTTAATTGAGTGTTTTGTGGTGTACTACCCCCTGAAAAAGCACCACTTGTTTAATTTTAGGCTTATTACTGCTTGTTAGTTCATTTGGTACCTAAATTATAACAATTATTCGCAGGAGAAGTTACACACTCTACAGTTTATTTTATTTAATTTCAAGGGTTAATCAACCACTTATATTAAAAAACAATAAGGCCCTAAGATAACTAAAAAGCTAGAATTTTTATATGTTCTACTAGTTATGGCTAGAGGGTAAAAAGATAACCCTCTTATGATCTCAATGCTTAGTATTTAAAATCACATGGGGCTTGAAGTGCAATAGGCATCAAATTCATTATTAGCTTTGAGCCTATTTAATAAATATGATTGTTTAACCTATTGGAGCTCTCAAACATTGGCTCACTTTAACAGAACGGCTGAGGGAGAATTGAGAGTGGGTAGGACAAGTCTGTGAGGCAATGATTTGATATATTTGAGCCAATCACTTTGGGAGAAAATAGTTGCAACTTAAAGGACCCCCTCCAAGGATATAAAAGGGGGTGATCACAGAGTAGGTGCTTGAATTATATTAGACGTGACCAGGGAGGAACCTCAGATGGACTCCCCTGATTTCGCCACATTATCAATGCAATTTGCTTAACCAAACTTGTGCTATTTGCCCATGAAGTATTATTAAAAGTGTTATTTGATTTGAGGGGTCCACTGGGAATTGACCAAGATCTTTTGGCAATTTTATCCATAATAAAATTTGAAACATTAGGGGAGGATACCCCAGTGGTAGAATATGGACCTCTACTACTGCCTCCCCAAGTTTGATTCTGGTACAGGAACTTTGGGTAGGGGATGACTATGACTATGTTGGCGTTGCGCACCAATGCCCCAAACTGAGATAGCAAATAGTTAAGGCGGTCCATGGAGTTCCTGGCCTATCATATGCCACTCATGGAGGTTTTCAAGATTTTATCCTCCTTTCCCATTAATTCAAATCCCCTGCATCCTTCATCAGTGCAGTATCATCCCCAGGTCGGCCCACCTCAAATAAAATGAAAATTAAAATTTGAAACACTATCATTATAAGCTTGAATAGGTAATTGTCCAACAATCACCAAATTATAGTCAATGTTGGGGTGGACTCCCCCATCATTGGGACTATTTGCACCCAAAACATTCTTTTCCCTTAAGTGGACAGGCAAATGTCAAACATGGGTTTTCACCATCACACAATAAAGATTCTAATGATATATACTACACAATAAAAAACATGATGTCCCTTTATTAATACTAGGCGGCCTTACCAAAGGGGATTCACCAAGCCCTATATAAATTACGCCTGAGCTCCTAGGAGCTTGATGAAAGGGCAGGGATGGGCGGAATTGTTGATAAAATGAGGGGGAGGTTTTGAAGAGACAAACATCAGTTTAGGATGATCTGTTGGTGATTAGCAACGTGAGGATTCTCTTAAAGCCTTCTCAAAGTGAACCTTAAAAAAGGTAATAATGTGAGGAATTGTCACTGTCTAGAGTCAAAGGCGCCAGAAAAATATGATTATGTCAAGTCCATATTGTTATGCCTAATGCAAATGCTTTCAAAGGTTGTGGCAATTTGGGAGATATTGTTCAAACATTATGTCATGAACCAGATGACCAACTTAAGGTTCTTCCTGGAAGAATGTTCAAACCCTGCTCCAGAAGTAAAAAATGTGGGGCAGGTGAAGTTTCAGTAGAGTTGTGAAAAGATTGGCTCGTCACAGTGTGGGTATCCTTGTGCTGGAAGATGGGACCAGCTGGATCTTCTGTCATGTAGAAGCGGTGGATAGCTTGCCACACTGTGTTTAAGATTTCTACTGATTAAATAGCTTTGCTGAAGTCCCTCTAGAGCGCCTTAAGAATACATTACATGGGGGTGTAGGAGCTTAAGGAGTTGAGGGTTATTAGGGTCCTATCCAATGCGTTAAGTCAGGACAGAATATTTTACGTTGTGGACAAGTGCTTGAGGGTAGGGGCTGATGCCAGGGCCAATCCTTCTGTAATTAAAAGACGTGGTACGAAAATATACCTTCCTTTTTGAGGGATATCAGGGTCTTGCTTTAGTATGTGCTCAAGGAGGGTCTGAGGTGATGGACCAGATAGTTAGCCATTCTCCTATTGATGTTGGCGGGAATTGAGGGGTTCTCAGAAAGGCTAATATTTCCTGGCTTAGGCCTGGGGATTTGAGGCATCAGAGTTGAGCCCCATCAGATAATAGGCTTAAGTAATCTGATCAGTATCGTAGTGGCATGATTCTAGTGGCCAGAATACCCAGGCCACCTTTGCTAAGGGGTCATGATACTGTAGTCAGGGTTGAAGGAAGTTGGTTTGGATCCCCATATCCAGCTTCAGAGTTTCACATTGAGCCTCAAGTAAAAGCTGTCTATGATGGGAAGACGTGGGCTAGGAACCAAAACCTTTAATAGCAAAAAACCGTTAGCAATCAGGGCCTATCCCTAGGGGTAATTTTGTATTGGTTCCAGTTAGCCATTCTGTAGTTCATTGTTTCCTGTATGTGTTACTTGATACCCTAGATTGTGACCCCTTGGCAAGCAAAGATTTCACCAAAAAGAAGAAAGGTATTGTGGGTGGGTTCTTAACTATATGGAATGAGAGGATGTGTTATTACTATGGTTCTTGCGGTATTAACCTTTTCATTGGACGCCTTGGTGTAATAATTGAAGGCAACGATGGTGATATCATTCTTTGTGCAACCAACTGCAACAGTCGTGTCATTGTCAAAGGTTATGGTGCAAGTTGGGATTTCTGGGACCTAAATACCCAGTAGCTGTTCATGCAACAGGTCTAAGAAAAGATCTAGGGTGATGTTGAACAGGATATGGCTCAACTGATCCCAGTAAGGGGATTTTTTGATCATAACTTCTGACGTGAAGCCCATCAGAGGCCATACTTAGGTGCAAAGTTGGACATAGAGTGCCGAGATCCTACTTCTAGCTTTTTGTGGGACGTTGAGGCGAGTAAGGGAGGCGTCAAGATAATTCCAGGCCACGTGATCTACGCTTTTCTATATATAGAAGCGCCATAAAACTATAAGTTAGAGAGTACTGTCTATTATTGTAGTGTGAAGGTCTTTTTAGTTTTCCCACAGCAACCTCCCCAGAATAAAGCCATGTTTAATGGGGTGTTGCGAGGCAATTTTTTAGTAATACAGTTCAGAAAAAGCTCAGTAAAACTTATAGTCCATATTTATTAGCAACATATGTCATCAATTTAGAAAAAACCTCTTGTCTTGATTTTCTGTAACACAAGGTTTTAATTGAGATCCGCAAGTCAAGTAGTACTCACCTGTAATCCAAGGGAGCCAATAAGAGGGCCTGAAGGTCCTAAGACATTGTTATAGGGTCTAAAAGGTATGATTTAAAGGAATGCAATCCAGGCCTGATGCCTTTAGGTGTAAAGATTGCAGTGAGTTTTTATAACCTCTTAATGCTTAATTGATAATAGAAGCTTTTAGTTTGCCGTGTGGCCAACTGGTAGCTTTGGCGTCCACACAATAACTTCCTCAAATGTCCAACTGGGTTAAACCAGGTATTCTAAATGATGTTCAAATATTATTGTGTATTTTATTGGTGATTTCCTCCTTAATTTAGGCGTTGGTGTTCCCCATCTTTAGGTCTGTTATCTCCTGAGTTTTCAAAATGTACTCTTGATTTTGGTAGAAAAAAAAACAGATGAAGCGTTTCCACTTGTTTTAGTATTACAATAACATTAAGTTTGGCGTCAGTTCTCTTGATGGTGAGGTTTGAGGTGGTTCAATTCTTTTCAGGTTTGCCACGCTTCTAGTCATTGGGGGAAGTTTTCAGTTGGTAATTCCTGTTAAGGTGACTTATTATGGCTTTGGCCCATCTGACCTTGGTATGGGCCGCTGTCATTTTGGCTTTTGTGCAGTTGTAGACGGCATAAAAATCTTTGATTTTTTTTCTGCTCATTTAGGTTAAGGAGTTTTTTAAATGGGGTGAGACCAAGATTTCAAGCTCACAAATGTCTGTTTTATCTTTTCTATAGTGATCTGGTTTTTAAAGAACACTGGGTAAATCATCAGCCAAACTTTTTGGAAGGTTTGAGGTTAATCATAAAGATCAAAATTTAAGGGACCTTTAGTCACTGATTGTGTTATATTAATTATTTGAGAGGAGACTTGCTTAGTTAGCAAGGGTCTGATTAGGACCATATTAATTCACAAAGCTGATCAGAATTTCTTCCCTTCTTATGACAATTAAGTCATGCAGCCAAGGCTAGACGCGGAGGGAGGAAAGCATGAGTAATTCTATGGTTTGGAGGAAATCCTCAAGATGAGTAGTGCCCCATTAATATTGTATGGCGGGGCGGGTGTCTTGGATGCAGCTTTATTTAGTGTTGAAATCGCTCATTAGCACTAAGTTGCATGGAAGTTTGATTTGGGAAGTTTCTCCAGTAGCCAGTCTTGTTCCTGTCCTGCATTCAGAAGATATATACTTGCGGAAAAGAGAAGAACTTGAGGGTGGATAACTTGGCCAAAATTAGAAATCTGTCAAGGTATATTTAAAATTGGTGGATTTTCATTAAAGGATTGAGGATGATGGGATCTGCATAGTATTTTCTAAATAGTTCCTACAAATTGTTCTTTCCTTTCTTAAAGTTTCATATAGGAGACTGGGAGCTCCTAAATTGCTGCAATTTCAATTCAAGCTAACCTTAAGTTGTGGATGAGGCAGGCTATTGACTTTAAAATACAACTATTGGAGATATTGTACTTCAGGGTTAAAATTGCCCCTGTGGGACCTCATAGTTGTCTCCCTTTGTATCCTTTGGGGTTTCCAGTGCTTAAATCTTAATCTGTGAGGTGGCTTGTCTCACGTCACTGAGATTGACATTTTGTGGCTTTCTGAGTGGATTGTCAAGGGGATTTGAGGATGTTTTGATAGATAGAGTTGAGGATCCAGTGAGCCAGACTAGGATGCTACCCAGCTACATTGCGGGGAAGGTCCAGAGGGTGCTTATTGACCTCCTCCATCTGGAATCATTAAATTGTCAGAGTCTATGGTCTCCTTCTCCAGTACAAAAATGAGGCCTGAGTTGTGATGCAATTAGATAGTGGGGTATCAATTATTTGGTATGACTACCTCAAGATGGAGTTCTCTAGGTATGCTACACCAATCAAGTATCAATTATTATCAAGAAGTTGCAAATGTCAGTGTTAGTGGAGTACAGTACTTGTGCTATGAAGCTGATTGTTATATTTTGGCAGTATACCAGAGATAAGCCAAGGGTTTTATGCACAGGGTTCATCCCACTGAGCAATTGGACTGATGATATGACAAGGGTCATCCTCAAACCAAAGTAATAAACTTTTAATAAATATGGAGCAATTGTCCGATAACACTCTTTATTTAATCTAATATATATACAGCGGATCCTTGCTGTTCCGCTCGCTCTAAACCACTAACAATCCTCCACTTTCAATTGTCTCATATCTCTAATATCTCAGCAACTTTAGATGATATCATTTCCTCAGCTTAGCGATCTAGGTCTATCATATCTCATTGGTTTGGCAATTCTCCATTGATTAAATTCACAATCGCCTTGTTTGAGGCAATTTACCAACTATTCTTTGTACATCAATATCTCCTAATCACCTCATTTTGGAAGCGATCCAATAGCCATCCGTTTTAACCCAATATCACCTTATCCTAAGGCGCTCAAAAATCATAACTCATAATCAGGCTTGGCAGATCCTACCCATTCTGCCTTAATGACTTAGGGCTTTATCATCCAGTCATATCAGAATTGTGACAATGATATTGGGTAATTTAGACAGGCTTGTTTCCATTGGACTGGTTTCTACCTGGTTAATTTGTGAGTTGGAAGTCTTGCGCTTATTTTGCACTTGTAAGGTGGTTAGTAACTTTGAGGGAGTCCTGGCTGGAAAAGGTCTCTAGCTCCAAGTGGTAGTGTTACATGGTTGTTTTTATCATTTTAACCGCCATATGGAGGGAAGCTATGGTTATATGTTATACTTTTACCCAATGGGTTAATTAGGGGTTTGCTGCCAATATTGCAATTATCGCTTCTGGACAATCATGGGGTCCAGCTAGTGGATGATAAGTTTTTTTCAAAAGGAGTACAACTGTTGTAGAGGTGACTCAAGGAGTTGCATTGCGAGCAGTGGGGTGTCAGGAGAGTTTCTATAACTCTCCAGTTCCCAGAGAGGTGGTGCACGTGAACTGTCACAATGCCAGAAAACTCATCGTCAGAATTATGGAAAAAGGGATAACGCGTAGGATGCCAGAGCTAAAGTAACCTTGGGTGAGGTATATAACGCGGTGTAGAGGAGTTGAAAACAAATAAATAGCAACACTTGGGTGGGCCCCATGGGGGAGTCCATACCCAAATGGAGATCAGTTTTGGAGGGTTTGGGTGCCTTAGTTTGGAGAAAACCAAGGAGCCTCAATGGTTCACCTGATTGGGTACATATTTTAGAAAAATCAGAACTTCCAACTTTGGTGAAGACCTCCTTGAGGAGGTCTGAACACAGGTTCTCACCAGTAATTATAAATTTAAAAACTGTAAATAAATGGCGATTTATTTAAGGGAAGAAAATAACCAATTAGAAAGGTTGGTCTTGAGCAAATACATTTAAGCTAATGGGGGAATCATCAATTGGAGAAAGTGGTACTAAGCCCAGATGCACCAATAAGTGCACGTTTCCATTAACAGGGTAATGTACTTTGATATCGACCAAACTCAAGTGATAGAATGAAGTTGAGACTCACCAAAGTTGAAAATTTCAAAAGTTGAACAAGTTTTGAACTCCCTTTCACCAAGTAACTGAATCAAACCACCATAATTTAAGTCGTATCACATCTTTTTTAACACTATGGTCATTACATATGGCTAGGCAGGTCGCACTTCCTCTGAATCAACCTGGTTAACTCTGGCCTGCACCCAGCGTTGGTCTAAGGTGTGCCTTAAGTAAGGAAGGTCTTGTAACTTGACCTGAAATGAATCTTGGCGCCCAGCCTTGTCTCGGCCATTGACCCCTTCAATAAAGTCATGTGAACATGACATTATCTTCTCCTCTTTTATGGGCTCCATCCCCTCCAGGGGCATTTGCCAAGGAAAGTTTTTGTGAGAAGGGGCCAACTTCATGGCAGCAACGGCTTGCTTGGACTTAGAACCTGCAGCCTCAGGGAAACGCTCGTGGATTGCTTCAGTTTAGTCTTGGACATGGTCACAGTCCCGCGCTGGAACCCAACTGTTTTCTGCTTCATTAAAGCCCTTTCAGGATACAAGATACTAAAATCTTCTTCTTACCCGACTAGAGGTGACTATACCCTCCACTTCCCACTCTGGCGCCCCATCCATGAGATAAGCCTCAGGAGTCTCTGGTGGGAACCCTCAAACAACGTGAGCTTACTTTCATGAAATACTGAAGAGATTTGAAACAGGGGGGAGATCCAATTAGTATCAGGCGTGGACCACCTTTCTGACAAATTCAGTATGGCCAAATCTTTATGGTCCCAGTTTTTTGCATATTTGCTTGATTAAGATGTTTTTAGCATCCAGCATCACGAAATATCCTTCCTTGTACGCTGGCCCAACTCATCTCTTACCATCAGCGTTCTCCTTGTAAGCATGCATGGTAGCATCTAAACTTATGCTCACCCCCTGGTGAACTTTCTTGATCATTTTGGAAAAGTCCACTACCGCTTCCACCTTAGATCCACAAATGGGCTCCATGTCAAAGGCAGGATTGAAGCCATAGTTGGCAAAGAAGGGGGAACACCTGATTGATGCACTTTGCGCGTTGTTATAACTGAATTAGGCCATGGGGAAATTGGAAACCAAATCTGAATGATCTGCGGTGGTGTAACACCGCAAGAACTGTTCTAGGCACTGGTGACTTGTTCAATCTGCCCATCTGATTGGGGGTGATAGGCAGCTGAACGGCAGTGGCGAATCTGAAGAGACCTACACAACTCTTCCCAAAAATGGAGGTAAACTGGGGTCTACAATTGCTTATTCATTGGAGGACCCGTGAAGAGAAAACACATGAGTGACGAAGATCCTAGCAATCTCATCTGGGGTTACTGTGGTTCTGCAAGGAATAAAGTAGGCGAACTTTATAAAACGGTCCACCACTACCATAGTGGTATCGTAGCCATCAGATACAGGAATTCCTCAATGAAATCCACCGATTGGGAAGTCTAGGGCCCTTCAGCCTTTTGAACTGGTATCAATGACCCCGCTATTGGTTGGCGATTTGGTTTCATTTGGTTGCAGACCAGACACTCATTACAATACATGCCCACCTGTGCAGCTAACCCCTTACAATTGTATGTACGGTGAAAAAGCTTTATAGTCTTCAGCTTCACATGATGACCAACGGTGATTCTATCATGATGATCCCAGATGATTTCCAGGTGAATTGGTTTGGCAGGAACCCATAAGCGTTCCTGAAACCACATTATCTCATCCTTCATGTGATACCCCTGGTAATATCCTCCTGATTCAATGCGCTCTTAGCAAGGCCATAGTATATTTGGTTGACAAAGACTGGGAAGGACTACCTTTCTGAACATACCATATTCTTCCGCATTTTCCAGAGGGGCAAGCGCTGGCCCTTTGGCCAAGGGAAAGGGAAATTAGACACAATCTTACCTGGTGGAATCATCAAGTGGGTATTATGCAACTCTTTTTCCTTAGGATCAGGAGCTAGTTCAGGGTTGGCCTCAAAGCATCCGCCAAACCTTTCTCCTTGACATTAGTAAACTCATAGTAAAATAAAAATTAGGATAGGGTCTCATGCCAGTGGGGTTTCCGTGGGGTCAAGACATGAGGTGCGCGGTAGTACAGTAGGCACACTGATCTGTTCTTATGAAGAAGGGTTGGGATGATCCATGCAAGTGATGACACCAATAAGTCAGCGCCTCAACCACTTCTACTAACTCTTTATCATATACGTCATAGTTTAACTCCAGAAAAAACATCTTTTGGAAAAATATCCCACTGAATGCTTTATTCCATCTTTCCTTACTTGTAATATAGGGCCATCGCTATAATGAAGTTAGAGGCATCAGACACCACAATCAAATCTCTATTGGGGTTAACATGGCAAAGGATGAACATGGACAGCAGGGTTCACTTTACCGCTTGGAAGACATCCTGCAAAGTTGGGGACCACTGGAGCACTTTTGCCCCACTCACCTTATATAAGGGTGCCGCACTTCAGAAATATTTGGCTTTGATTTCTTAAGGAACGTAAACGCCCAAAAAAACTCCTCACTTATTTAACTAAAGTTGGAGTGGGCCACTTACGAATCAACTTCTCCTTGTCTTGAGTTATCATGTGCTTTTGGTCAAACATGACGTTGCCCAGGAACGTGATCTAGGACTTAAAGAATTCGCATTTACTTATTCTTAATGTAATGTCATCTGCCCTCAAATGCTCTATCACCTGCTGAAGGTGTACTGCATGGGACTCATTTTCAGGGGAAAATACCAGAATATCATCCTTGTAGGCTACTGCTCATACCCCTCAGAAGGTCCCCCAAAGCCGCATCAATATGGCGTTGAAAGATAGCAGGAGCATTTTAAGCCCAAAGGGCATAAAATGAAATTAGAATATCCCTTTTCTGGTACTGAATGCGGTCAGCCACTTCTGGCCCTTCTGGATATGGATCTGATTGAACGCACTTAAACAATCTAACTTGGAGAAGATTCTTGCCTTCTCCACATGGTGTGCGATCTGTGAGTCAAGTGGGATGGGATGCAAGTCTGATACTGTGACGTTGTTGAGATTCCCATAATCTATGCATGGGTGTAAGGTACCATTGGCTTTCTTCATAATGAGAAGTGGGGAACATATGTGGGAGGTTTGCTGAAAAATCTCGCCTTTGGCTAACTGCTTCTTAATCTACTTATCTAAGGCCGCTTTTTTTGTACAGTCAAAGGATAAATCTGGAATGATATATGACCATATCAATGGTGAGCTTGAACTCGAAATCAAACTCTGAATGAGCTGGTTATACATTGGCTGAAGCCGCATCAAACGAAATTACAACCCTCCAAACAGGAAGGTAGGGGAACCTCCGCAGAGGGCTTCAGCAATGGAGCAAGACTGAGTGTATGGATATTATGCCAATGGGGCAAATCTCCCTGAAAGTTTTCTTCAGCCAACGTGACAACTAACTCAAGACCATTCTTTAGAGTTAAGAACAAGTTATTGTCTTTCAAGTTAGGCCTGACGTCAAATTTTCGCCACCACTCAACTCAAAAATTATTGGTACATGTTTTTTTAGTTTGTAACTTCAGCCAAATAATATTTTCCAACTTTATATTCCACTAACCCCAGAACTTTCAACGTGGGAGTACCTTGGGTTGCCCCTCCCTAACCATACCACCTGGAAAGTAACTCAGCTCAAGCTAGTCATCTAGGTCTTGATCAATAAGATTCTCAGAAGCTCCTGTATCCACCAAAATAGTCGTGATAATTTTCCCATAAGGGGATGAAAGGTTAGCAGTCAACAAAATATCCAGAATGATTTTTATTTATAGAAAGCAGCGCCAACACTTTACCATAAAAATTTTCTTCAGGCATTAGCATGCCTCCAGGGTACGTTTCTGCATCATGGAATGGAGAGGGATAGTTGGCCACTATTACTACTGAGGTCACAAGTCCCATAATATCTTCAGCAACTGCATTAACATTTTTATATTACAAAAAGTAACTTCTTATCCATCTCCTGTGTTCTGCGGATCATAGTTATGGTCAAGCGTGGGTTCTCTGGGGTGATTTAGTACACTGAAATGGGTTCCATATCTGAGCCTTAAGAGAATATTGTTGTTGGATTTTTTGCTGGGAAGATGCTCGCTAGTGCTTTTTTCCCTAAAATCTAACAAATAGGGGAATGAAACCACTAAAATCAATAAAATAAATAAGCATAAAAAACTAGAAAGTAGGTGTTTTTATATGTTTATTAGTCCTTGGGGGAGGTAATAAATGAACCCCTTTAGTAAATCAATAATTAGTATCTAAGATGTAAAGGCTCAAAGTTCAGATTGCTTAGTAAAATCAAAATCAAGAACTATTGAGATTTGACCAATCAGATTAGTTGAGACTTGCCTCACATTTAGGGAACAGTCCATTATTGATAGATAGTATTGACCCATGTGGTAAGGTTTTGATGTATTTTACCCAATCATTTGATGGAAAATTTTTTGCACCTGGCGAGACCCCCTCCACCCTATAAGAGGGTATGGCTCTACAGTGTATGTTGTATTAGCCATGCCATATGATGGGGAGGGACCTCAGAAGAAATTTCCGGATTTGGCCAATGATTCAGAGTAATCCAACTTCCTGAATGTGGGTAATTTGCCCGAGTTATAATAGAATTATTACCCCTTATTCAAGGGGTTCCACCAAGATTCAGCCAGGGTCTTTTGGCAAATTTCATCCAAATTATGAGCTAAACACTCTTACTACAAAAGTAGACTTTAAATTATCCGACATTACCCCCTTCAAGTGTGTTAGGGGAAGAGTAAGGGTGCAAGAATTGGTCATGGACACAGTTAATAGTAACTCTGGTAGCCAGGGATTTTATAAAACACTCATCCCCTCGCCTATAAATAATGACAAAAGGGCCTTCCTAGATAGACCCGAGCTTCTAACTTCTAGGAATGATAAGGTTATGGTAGTATAAAACCAAGTCTGACACTTGGAAGGTAAATAGAGGAAGCCAAAGCTTATTAGCTGCTTATCCCTCTTTGGTGACCATCTTTGCAAAGTTTACATTGCTTCTGATTGCAACAAGATGATTTGAAGGGCTAACTTCTTCATAGCTTGCTCAGGATCAGTCTTATCATAGAAGATATCTTTTGCTAGTAAAGCTGGAACCCCGGGTTCTCACTCATAAAATACTTGGAATGGCAACATTTTAAGGTTCTGGTGATAGCAGATACAATAAGCCATGAGAGCACTGGGTAAGTAAAGATCCCAGTGAAGAGGGTTGGAATCGGCTTTTTTGCGTAAAATAGAGACCAGTGTCCCATATGCTCTTTGCACTGTACCATTGGTCAAGGTTTGTAAGGAGCAAAATAGAGCTGTTTCAAGCCTATAGAGGTAGCGAGGATCTTCACCACTTGGGAGGTAAAAGTTTTCCTATTGTCACTTAGAAGGATCTGGGGACAGCAATGGCGAGAATATATGTATTGATGAAGGAACGTGGCCGTGGCTTTAGTAGTTTGAGAAAGAAGAGCCACAGCCTTAACCCATTTGGTAAAATGATCAATAAAGACCAAAATAACGATTTCCACAGTGATATGAGGTAGAGAGCCTACCACATTTAGACTTATGGTGTGAAAGAGTTGTTGAGTCATAGTGGGCTGATACTGATACCTGTTCTTGTAGTTGGATTGCTTCTTGCAGGTCAGACATGCATCCAGGACTTCAATTATTGTCTCCATAATGCCCTCCCAATAATATCGCTCTTTAACCAACTCATAGACTTTTCATACTCTGCTATGCCCTAGAAGGGTATGGGACTCCAAAATCACTGGTACTCGCTCGATGGTTTGAGATAGGGCAACAAATTCGCCCCTATTTTCTTATATAACTTCCCATTCTCCATTTTTGTGTTGTTGGAATGTCGTGCTAACATCTTTTGTATGGGTTCATATTTATCAGCCCACACGTCAGGAGTCATTAGGAGCTCATTTAACCTCTCAGCTTCACTATTGTCAAGGTGAAGGACAAGCAGACGCTTTACTCTACCAACATTCATATGGCGCGTCCCTACTTGATGCTCGATGGTTATATCATAATGATGGAGCTTAAGAGCCCAGCGAGCCAACCGCCCAATAGGATCTTTCATATTTTGTAACCATTTTAACGAGGCGCGGTCAGTAATCACTTTAAATGATGTCTTATATAGAAAAGGGAGGTACTGTTTAGCAGCAAACAGAACAGTCAGGCACTCATTATCAGTGACGCTGTAATTGCGCTCAGCCTTTGAAAGCATTTTACTAAAACAATACATGGGATGATTGACCCTATTTTCATCCAACTTAGCCAAGATAGCTCCACTAGAGTAATCAAAGACATCAATGAACAACATGAGGGCTTACCATAGTCAGGTTGGCAGAGCATTGGCCTTTTTTGCAATAGCTCCTTCAGGGTCTCAAAAGCGGCCTTTTGTTCAGCACCCCAATAGAAGGGAGTGTTCTTAGAAAGGAGGCGGACAAGGGGCTCGCTGAGTTGGGCGAATTTTGGGATAAATTGATGGTAGTACCCCATCATGCCCAATAAGACTTGTAGGTTGCGAAGAGTTTTGGGCTTTGGCATCTTAGATATTGCTTCAACCTTATCCTGTAGTGGTTGTATCCCATCTTGAGAGATGGCTGACCGATAAAATCCAGCTTCTTCTGGATGAAAGTACACTTGGAGGGCTTTAGTTTGATGTTGGATTCCAGCAGGTATTGAAACACCTCCCATAGGCTCGTGAGATTCTCGTTGAACGTTTTCAAAAAGAATGTGATGTCATCAAGGTAGACAATTACACAATTTAGCTTAAGGTCCTTGAGAATGTTATTCATAGCCCAGTGAAAAGTAGCAGGCACATTACACAACCCCTGATTTATATGATTGGGCTGGAACAAACCCTAGCTGCAGATAAGGGCGCAATTCTCTTGATCCTGTGGAGAAAGGTCCATCTGCCAATACCCGCTAGCCAAGTCCATGGCAGAGAAGAATTTTGACCCAGAGAGTCGGTCCAGAACGCCATCAATGCGGGGAACAGGGTAGTTGTCCTCCTTGGTAAGGTTGTACAAATTAAGATAGTACATAACTACCCAATGACCTCCATTTTTCTTCTTTATCAATAGGAGCGGGGATGACCAAGGGCTTTGGGAATGCACCAACAGCCCAGCGTTCAGAAGCTGTTTGAACTCCATCCGCATCTGTTGCTCCTTAACTTTTGATTAGTGGTAGGGTTTAGAGCGGATAGGCCGAGCATCACCAATGTCAATGGTATGAGTCCAACCCTTCATTTGCCCATAGTCATTGTCAGCTTTAGAAAAAATGTCGGTGTAGGCTTCAAGTGGGGTGTGAACTTTCTCCAGCTCAGCTGGAGTTATTTCATCAGAGATATGAACGGAAGGTAGGGTACATATTGACTGGTTGGCGGGTAAACCCATATCCACCATAGACCCAATACAGTGAACTTTGTTTATTTCCTCAAGGGGAATCAGTATGTCTCTTCCGATCTCCTGATGCTTTTTTACAACCATATCCTTCGTGGTGAGATTCCCTAGCAGAAGGTTGATAGGTCGTTGATAGTCTGGGTCTAACACACCTGGCAAGTCTCTGGGCTCCAAAGGACTAACTCCATCAATGCTAATTGGGTGCAGAAGGCAGTTGTGTGAGGTTTGTAAGATAATTTTCATGTCAACTACCCTTTGTTCACCAGCCTTAATAACCACTTCTTCAGAAGCTTAGAAATGGGTATCTTCTAGGGCGTCCACTGATTGAGGAACAGTTTGGTATATAGTCCTGCTGTGTTATAATATAGGGATAAAGCGAAGAGGGATACTCAACTGTGAAAACATAGTACTTTTATTAAGCTCATCAGTTGTTAAAATAAGGGGAGCCTCATAGTTAATCATGGAGAGAAAATCCTGCTTCTTCTTAGTAATCTCTTCATACTCGAGCATGAACTGGGTACCAATGAGATCATAGATATTACTAGTTAGGGCCACTTCTGGAGCAGACAAGATGAGCTTCCCAAAAGGGTGGTCAGAGAAGAGCATGCCCCGATGGTGCAGGTGTTGTTGGAGCCTGCAGTCCCAAATTCTTGAATGTAGCCAAGATTGGGTCCAGTTTAATCTTTTTAATGAATTTTGATAACACAACGTTTACTGGGGACCCAGTATTAAGGATAGCTTTAGCCTACACTCCATTGACTACGACTTTCACTTTGGTTAAGGCTCCACCTAAGTTGGTGGAAAGAGCGAGAACCTCCTGTAGTGAAAATGTAGAGGCAAGTGGTTTGGCTGTCTCAGGGTATTTCTCCTAAATAGACTTCAGGGTCTGAACACATTAGTTTGGCGAATCAAGATGGCAATAAACTGGTCAGCGTCACTAGTAATGTCAATGACCTCAAAACCCCTCAACACTTGGTGGAGGTAAGTTTGGCGGGGGATCCTATACCATTACACTCCATCAGGGTTCAACCTGACATGGTGTCTCTACATCATATGGGGCTCCTAAGATATAGTGACCCTATCTTCGCCACCCTTCAGATTTGTCATCAGAGGAATTATCAATGTAGATTAAGGAGGCTATAGGGGGTGAGGTAGGTTCAGGAATTCCCTTAGGGCATGATAAGTCCTGAGGTGGCTCCTACATCTTATTAGCTTTTGGGGGAGGCGTTAAAATTTTCACAAAACAATTTTCAACCTTCAAAGTAGGGGGTTTGTGATGCTACATGGAGAAAGATTTAAACTAGAGTTAGCTGGATGAGAGGTTAAGGAAGATAGCTGCGTGGAGGGGTATGTTTCTTCTACACCAGCTTTAGGTCATTCAGTGGCCGTGTGTTTTTGTGAAATAGGCAGCTTGGCTTTTGAGACTGGTCCATTTAACCCATTATTAGTGGGGGCTATTAGCACCTGAGAAAGGGGTTTAGACTTAAAAGCAGTCTTTGGAACCACTTGAGAAGGCGGCTCTGGAGAAAATATGGGCAAGGCAAAAAAATGACTGCTTTCACCATCTGGGTTTTTGGAGCTGAAAATGAAGGGGAGCACTGCCTCATAACAGCCATTACCATCTGATTATCGTTATGGGAAAAAGAAGCAGTGTGTGATGGCAACTCCATAGGGGAAGATTTCCAGAGGGAAGCAGTCATAGTAGAGGCTAAATTGGTCAGCGTATATGCTTGGCTCAGAGACCCTTGCATAGGGACAAGTTTATAAAGATCAGTCAACTTTAGCAAAGCTCCCTAGATATATCGTACATTTTTATATGAACGCTTTACATAAGAGAGGTGCATTGCCAAGGAGGGATGGGACGCCAAGCCAGCCAAGATTGCTACAATAGCATCGTCTAGGGGTAGCATTTTTGCGAGCATAAGGGTTGACCTTTAATGTAAAAGCGTTTGGCAAAAGAGGCGATTGATTCACCCTGTTGCAGGCTAAGGCACATAAAGGCCCATTTTTGCCTGTTCAACCTTTGTAGGGAGCTGAATTTCTCAGTGAGTGCTTGCTTCACCTCCGCCCAGGTGCTGAGGGTGGCCATGTGCGAAACCATTATCACTTGAGCGCCACCACTCAAGAAGGGAATGAGGTACCTTTTTTAAAGTGGTCCGCTGCCCTTCCATAGCAACTTTATACATAAATAAGAAAGAAGAAACACTTCCCTCACCCAAGCTTAACTTATTCTAAAAAGGGGGTTTATGGATACCAGAGGAGGCCACATAAGGGCCTTGCAATGAGTGCTGCTTGAGCCTTTTGAGGTGAGACAAAGCACTGTCTAGTTGTTTTTTCAACGCAGCTAACCTTGGTTCCAATTAGTTGTCATGTTAACAGGATTTTGTGGTATACAGGATCCCCTGTAGTAAGCACCACTTGGATTTTTGGCCAGGAGATTCTCGCTGGTGCTTTTTTCCCTAAAATCCAACAAATAGGGGAATTAAACCACTAAAATAAATAAAAGCAAAAAACTAGAAAATTGGTGTTTTTAAATGTTTATTAGTCCTCTCAGGTAAGAAATGAACCCCTTTAATAAGTTAATAATTAGTATTTAAGGTGTTGAGGCTCAAAATTCATGTTGCTTAGTAAAATCTGAATTAAAAATATTATGATTTGACCTATCAGATCAATTGAGACTCTCCTTGCATTTAGGTGACAGTTAATATTGATAGGTAGTATTAACCTATGAGGTAAGGGTTTGATGTATTTTACTCAATCATTTTATAAAAAATTTTGCACCTGGAGAGACCCCCTCCAACCCTATAAGATGAACTGGTCTATACGGTGTTTGTTGTATTAACCATGCCATATGAAGGGGAGGGACCTCAGAAGGGATCCCCAGATTTGCCCAACATTTTGGAGCAATATGACTGCCCAAATGTGGGTTATTTGCCCGAGTGATAATAGAATTGTTAAACCAGTTCAAGGGGTTCCACCGAGAATCAGCCAGGGTCTTTTGGCCAATTTCATCTGAATTATGAGCTGAAACACACTTATTACAATATTAGACTTGTAATTGTTTGAAAGATATAGGCTCAGTTTTATATAAGTAAAAGTCATTTTAAAACGCGTTTTGGGCTATGAATAAACCCATACCCATTTCAGCAATGGGTTGCACAACGTTAGCCAAGGCCATCACCATCAGGCCCTTTGTTGAAGATCCTGCCTGCACCATCCAAATTCAGTACCAAGAAAAAACATTTTATTTGTATCAATTTAATAAAATTTAGTGGAAAGTCAGGGAATAACAACTCTTAGATTTTGAAGCGTCTATATCTACCATGTATGATCAAAAAAGGTGGGTACTTTCCTTTTACTGGCAGCAAAAATAACGCTGAGATGCTCAAAACATTGCAAAATTAGAAAACAGAAGTGAACCCCGCCGCAGCCATGATCAACAGCTGGTGCACCCAATTCGCACTTTGCAAAAACCCACATGGAAAACGTTTGTGCATGTAAAAAAGAGGTTGGTCATCTAATGTCAGGAGAGTGGCTATAACTCTCCAGTTCCAAGAAAGTTGGTGTGCAGTGCACCACCCATGATTCCAGGAAACTCTTTATCAGGATTATGGAAAAAGGGGTACCGCGTAGGATGCCAGAGCTAAAGTAACTCCTGGGTGAGGGTATATAATGTGGTGTAAAGGAGTTGGAAACAAATAATTAGAAAAACCTGGGTGGGCCCCATGGGGGAGTCCATACCTAAATGGAGATCAGTTTTGGAGGGTTTAGGTGCCTCAGTTTGGAGAGAACCAAGGAGCCTTAATGGTTCACTTGATTGGGTACATATTTTAGAAAAATCAGAACTTCCAACTTTGTTGAAGACCTCCTTGAGGAGGTCTGAACACAGGTTCTCACCAGTAACTATAAATTTAAAGACTGTAAATGAATGGCGATTTATTTAAGGGAAGAAGATGACCAATTAGAAAGGTTGGTCTTGAGCAAACATACTTAATCCAATTAGTGGGAATTATCAATTGGAGAAAGTGGTACTAAGCCCTAGTGCACCAATAAGTCTATAAACCCATTCAACAGGGTAAAGTACTTTGATATCACCAAACTCGAGAGATAGATTGAAGTTGAGGCTTACCCAACTTAAAAATTTCATAGATTGAATGGATTTTGAACCCCGCTCACCAAGCAACCAAATTGAACTATCATAATTTAAGTGATAGCACGTCTTTTTTAACACTATGGCCATTACATATGGCTGGGCAGGTCGCACTTCCTCTGAACCAACCTAAGCATATCTGTCCTGTATCCAGCGTTAGTCTAAGGTGTGCCTTAAGTCAAGAAGGTCCTGTAGCTTGACCTTTTGTGACTCTTGGCGCCCAGCCTTGTCTGAGTCATTGACCCCTTTAATAAAGGCATGTGAATATGACATTGGGATTGCACCTTTGCATAGGATTAATAAATAATTTTTAAGGCATAAACTAATAAAAGCAGCTTGTGGAATGACCTCTGTGTTTTTGATTGTGTAGATTGGTATTTATGACACTCTAGCATATGCATTCATTGGGTTGTTGCATAGTAAGATGGTGCATTGAAGTCTGTTTTTTTAGAACAGGTGGTCCCAAATAATGGGGGAATACACCGATCTATTCACTGAAGTCTGTATATAGGTTGGATCTAATATTTTTTAATACTTGATGGAGTTCAAGTTTTAGGGATTCTGAGCCAACTCTGATTAAAAGGTTTGAAGGGGTTATCCAGGAGGTCTTTTTGAGATATAACCTGGTTCTAGTTATTTGTAGGGAGCCTCACTAAATTCTAACATTAGTGTATATAGCGCGGTCCACATCAGTAGCATTTGTGATTCCCACATCATTAAAAAAAATTTCTTTACTTTGAGGATTGTGTTGTAGACTAAAGAAGCTCTGTCTTTTATGCTGAAGTAGCTAAAATACCTTTGGAGTATAAATTGGTGGGATTTTGCCCGTAATATATGCTAATATTTGATTGAGAGAGGCTCAATGAAGTGTATTTGTGCTCTTGTTTTGGCCTATTGCTTTTGACTTCTACCACAAAAGTGGCCTCACAAGGGTCAATAGTAAGTAGTGCGGTATTCAGCTGTTTCTTCCAGGCCCTGGAGGCATTATATTACATTTATTTGTTTGAGCTAAGGGGATTGTACCCCAGTGGTAGAGTATGGACTCACTACCACTGCCTTCCCTAGTTCGATCCTGCTAAATGAACTTTGGGTAGGGGACGATTTGACTGTGTTGGCATTGTGCACCAATGCCCCAAACTGAGATAGTGAATATTAAGGCAGTCCATTTATTTCCTGGCCAATCATAAGCCGTTCTTGGAGGTTTTCTGGGGTTTTATCCTTTTTTTCCCATTAATTTGAATCCCCTTTAATGGTGTGGCATCATACCCATGTCAGCCCACTAAAATAAAATTTAAAATTTAAATTATTTGCCTGATCTGACATTGCTAGCTCAGTTTGAGGGCGCTATAGATGGAGACACCAGATTCCCATTAGTTTTACCCACTTTAACTTCTGGGTTTCTGCAGTGGACTCCTAAGCTTTGGTAGTTCAGGTTGGCTTGTATAATTTTTGGATTTATACCACCAATAATTTGGTGGTCTCCAGTTTTGCTTTTAGACCAATCCAGGTCCTCAGAAGTCATTTTATAGCCAGGCGTAGAGCCATGGGAGGGCCCTTTATAAGAAAATTGACTCTTTGGATGATTTTAGTAATAACTAAATTTTTTGGATGATGGCTATGATTTTCATCTAAAATGGTGATGAAATTTGTTTCTGTCAGGCCAAGATAATTCATATTTGTAGGCTATTTTAGGTGAAAAAATTGATTGCCCTGGGTGGTGTCAGGGTTGGTGGTGATTTCTGCCACTGGCTTTGGATGGGTGAAGTTACTTATAGATTGAAGAATATTCATGTGGTGGGCCCTAGTCACAGCAGGAGTCAAATAAGGTGGGTGGATCAACAGTTGATCTTCAATAATCACACTCAGTTAGTGCATAGTGGGTGATATAAGCTTTTGCAACTGCCATAAGTGACTGGGTAGTATTAGTTGACGCACAAGCTGACGACTGAGGTTTTTAGGGTTTGAGTAGGTCTTGCCTTTTTCCGCCAAGATGGCAAGATCCTTGACGGGGTTTTCTGCAGTTGTTCAATAGTATTCAATAAAGTTAAAAGGAGATAAACTTCTGTAAATGTAATGTTTGGTAAGTAAAATTTAGCTGGTAGAAAAATCTAATATTTATGATGCCTCCATATCACAAAGGCATAAGATTTAAGTGGGCTGGTTTCCAACCACCAATTCAATGGAGAATTAATGTAGTGAATAGGCGATTGTTTGTGTATTTCCTTAAGGTTGAGGCTTAAAAATTCTTTCTGGTAATATTTGTGACCCTAATAGCTCCAATTAGACTTAATTGCAAAGTAAATGCCATAGGGATGAATACTTGACAAACTAAACTTTTAGGATAATTCAGTTAAATTATAGTCTTTCAATTCTTAGGCCAGTAAGTCACTGAGATGCTGTTATTTTTAGGCCCACAAGCCTAATTTATTAAAAACATTTTCATAGATCTTTACAAAGTACCTTTATAGGTCAAGAATGCGCCATCTTCTTTACCATCTGAATTTTTTCAATTCCATAAAAAATAAATCTAGTTCTGTTTACCAGTTCTTTACTATGGAGTCGACTAATTTACACACTTTTAAGTTTATTAGTCTTTTGATTTTAGTGTGTGAGGGTAAACCAGTCCCAAAACGCCATGATGGCATCAGCATAATGTAATCATGTTATTGTCAGAAGGATGAACTTAAGCTTACCAGGACCCAAGGATGCATGGGAAATTCTCTTCTAAGACCCTATGAGTCATATGGCCAGAAGCCCAACGATGCAGCCAGATAGAAGAACAGAGGCCAGCGCAGTATGAACACCTGCTATGGACCTCAGCCTGCTTTATTATATGGGTGGGTCAGTAACATCTAAGTGCAGCCAGTGAAAGCTCACAAGAAGTTGTTGGCATGGTTGAGCATTTACTACACCCTAATTTTTTGGGTTATTTTGTGACTAAATCTCTTTCACATAATTCTTTGGGACATGCAGAATTTATAAATTAAGCTTATTTTTTAGTACTGTTTGCACCACAGTCTATAGGTTTTTGCGTGACCATCAATATTTTTTATATATCAAAGCAATTCTCATTAGGAAGTTCCGGTTCACTGTGTTGGCAATGGTTCTTTGGGATCCTGTCATGACACTTATATATTTTGTTTATCATGGAACAAACATAATAATATGATTTTACTAATATACAAAAATATAGATTGTTACTATCAAACTTGATAAACTTTAATTAAAAAATAAAATAAATACAATTTGCTATAAGAATCTATACATTGCAATAGAGTCTAATTATCTTTTTTTAGGAATCTTAAAATAGATAGTCAAATTAAAATGAGATTATTACTCATTATTCTTTATCAATAAAATCTTGAACACAAAAAAGGGGCCAGCTGCAACAGTAGTACCTAAGATAACATATATTTCACACTTGTATCTATATGTTCAGTGCATAAATATAGAACGGCTTAATTTTAAAGCATGTAAATTAAGCGGAATCATTTAGAGCTAGATCTACAAAAGATCATTCAATTCCAAGGTATTAATTATAATTTTTATAAATATCTTAAGAGCTTAAATTTATTGCTAAAATTTGTTGAGTATTACTATGTGGAACTGTGTATTAGATTACCAAGTTTAAATCACAGCCCACGCATATGTCTGAGATTTTTATATAAATTAGCACTTATAAAGAAAAGATTTAAATATCAGCTAGAAATTATGATGATTGTGAAATTAAAAACCTTTGTTATCAAGGTGTCCATACAAATACAAGTTTGTTCAAAATGTATCTATATATTGTATAATTAATTCTTATTATATAAATGATAATAATTGTAGTTGTGTAAAATTATTTAAATAGTTTAGAATAGCTTTAATTTTGCCTTATAATCTATCTAATCACTTTTATCTAATTCTTAATCTTAGTCATATAACTAATGAAAACAAACATTAACGTCTGAGGACTTTATCTGATTATAAATTTTTCTGGTAATACCTTGATTGTTTATGCTTCTTCAACAATGTATGATAAAAATATCATAAATAACCGCAATGCATATTAGTCTATATCATCATATATATATGTCTGTGGCTATTAACCTTCTATAAAAGTGTATTTACAGTTAAAAATTTACCCATAATTATTCTCATTATATATGGACATGTTAGAGCCATTATCAAAGTATGGCATGTTGACATTCAAATATATACTTAAAAGGTATAACACACCCAAAACTTACTTCAGTTTCACAAAATTAGTGACTTGTGCTTTCCATTATAAACTTATCAGTCATTATCTTTTTTTCATTGATGCTCATAGTACAACATTACCACCTTCACATTGATGGATTTTATGTCTTAAGTCTGGTTCCTAAGTACTCTAAATTATAATTTAGAAAAGCAAGGTACTAAGGGCATAAAATATATTATCAAAAGAACAATAGGATATTTATAAAAATCTTTCAAATCAAGATGTAGTTCTATACTACCATACATTATAAAAGAGTAAAAATATTCCCTAAAATTGCTACTTTTTAAAAATATAAGGATTAGATAACAACTTGATTTATAACTGGCTACCATATTAGAATAAAGTATCATCTAGCTGTCAATGTTGTTACAAGTAAACATAACATATGGCGTTTAGTATAAGCATCACAGACCCGGTCATGTTCTTTAAATCTGCACAATTAGTTTACTAATTGACATTCATACTGATGCTGTCAGAATAACGAGGTCTAAAGGGAATCTTTATTTAAAGTATACCCTAATGAATTTCAGGGAAAACAGAGGGAAATCACGCTAATATCTCAGTAAATTGAGTAGAATAAATGAGTTCATTAAATCATTCATAGTTGGTATTTAATATGTCATAATGCCTGTAGAGGGGCGATGCTCTTTAAGGTTCTAATAAAAATCTATAAAATCTAAAATACTAGGCAGCGTTAAAAAGGAAGAAGATGTTCCTTTTCTGCAAATAGAAGTAATTTTACCTCTTTGCAGGAATTAAATCTATTAAGGATGTTTTTCCAGCTTATCAGTAACTTTATTATTTAGATCACTTCCCTTATAACCCTTATTTTTGGTATTTTAGATTAAAGGGTGAAATTAGATGATGAAAAGGATTGAAGGATTGAGTTCCAATAACCCCTCAAGAGCATACCACAGAGGAGTACAAAGTCCTGAGAGTTTGGCTGTGTATCAAAATTTACCACGGTACCAGTTTGATATTGAGGCAATGGAAATTATGGCCCAATTCAATGTAACCCAATATGGTACAGACCAGTAGTTGCCAACTTGTGATTTCAGTCCCAGGGCAATGGTGATAATAAAACTAAATCACCTAGATAATACTTTAAAAGAGTAGGTCGTTTGGTAATATTATGATGACCCTTCCTTTATAATGGTGCATCAAATTTTTTTCGCCAGCCATGGCTTAAAGTTGTGTGGTTTTTATTAGAGAAGATTCTCAATTTAAGCTATGCATCATCAGGAGCATCCATTTCAAGTATTGGCTGCATTATGGAAGGCAGAATGGGATCTCTACCATATAAGACTTTGTGAGGAGACATGTATATGGACCAATGATAGCTAACATAATATGCAAGAAATTCACTAGGCAATTATTCATTCCAAAGAATAATTTTAGTCAACAATTTTTTGAACAAAGTAAAAATTAAAGCGCCTTTGGCATTCTCTAAAGTTCTGTTTATGTACAGGTGGTAAGGAGTAGGGAAGAGCTGTCTAATTCTTATATTATAAGCTAATTCCTGATCTATTAAAGAGATAAAGTTGGTTTTTTAATCAATAGTAGGACTGTGGGATAGCTATGTCAAGTAATAATCTAATGATACAAGAACAAGTAGTAGCCTTTGAGCTAGCCTTGGGCACAGAAACAGCCTCAACCCACTTAGTTAAGTGTCAATAGCAAAATAACATATCAATATGCAGATACAATTGATAACAATGGCCCAAAATATCAATGGTAAATGTTAAAAAGCGGATTCTGGCTGGGTAGGTATAAATTTTTATCGTGGTTTGATACATCTTGATTTTGACAAAAAAGCAACTCATAAGTAAATCATCCACCATCTCAGCCATAATCTCTCAATAACATTTAGATCTCCCAGCTTAATATTTTCTTTAACTACTGCATGACAAAGGGTGAGGTGAGCTCTGCTAAAATTTTGATTCAAGCAGATTGTTGAATATAAAGAAAAAAAGTAGTGCCTATCTTTTATTAAGTTATCATTATCAACCTTAGTGTCTTTAGCCATTCTTCAGTTATTTTTGGTTGTGCCATGGTTCTTTCACTCAAAGATTAAGGTTTGAATAAATTTAAAATTTGATCTTCCAGGATCAGAGAAATGAACTGGTGACAGACAGCCCATCAGAATTTTGATGAATACTCATGCTTGATAATAATAAAGTTGTATTTTAAAGATGTAAGGCCCTATGAGCCAATCTTCCCTCAGGGTCCTTCATACTTCAGAGCCAACATAAAGAGGAATGGTTGATAACCTTTGTTAGATAACATATAGAAAAGGGCGTAAGTTTTTAATAGCTACTAGGAACAACAAGGCATTCCTGTTCAGTACATAGTTATTAATTTAGCCTTATAAGGTTTCTATAAAAATAAGACCCCTGATGTTTGGCCTAATTATAATTAAGTTGTCCAAGTATGGCATCAACTGCAGAGTCACTCGCATCACTAATAATAAAGAGTTGATCATAGTTGGGATAATAAAAACTGGAGCAGCTGCTAGAGCAGTATGTAAAAAGTCAAAGGTTTGCAGTTTATTGCTGAAGTGGCCTTTCTCTCAAGGGATTTTTTGTAAGGCGTGACACTTGTAATAATTAAATTTTTTACAGGATGCATCACTAGACAATTTGTAGATTTTTGATCTTGGTTATTTAGGACTTTTACTTGTGGTTCCAAACATTCCCAATTGTGTGAAGCCATAGATTACTATGTAGTAGGGGATGTTCCTAAGCACACCAAAGCATCTCTCAACCTCTGATGACAACAATAAGGCTAAGTCCAAACATTCAACAGTAAATCTTTTATAATTAGAAATATTAGCGCAAAGATCTATTAATAAGTACAAGCTCTGTGGAAAGAAGTTATTCTTGCAGAAATATAAAATGTATATACTAATATGGTGTTTTGAGATGCTTAAAGTAGGACTTTATGCATATCAGATAATCTGTTTCTCATAAGGCGGTTTTTTGTTTTTATCTTGGTTTCAGATCATTAAATTCTATTTCTTATTCTCTCTGATTTTGGTCTCTCCCACAGATTATACTCTGGATCTATTGATTACATATAGAGCATGTCTGTTGTTCAAAGACAAACTGTGGCTGCTGTTATTCCTGTGACCCCTGTGGCTTTTACAGCTGTATGGGTATCTCAGTTGTCTTAATTGATTTATGTTTAAATTCAAATTTGATATCCAATTTGGTAATATGCTAATTACTTAAAGCCATAAAAATATGGAAACTCTTTTTAAATGTAGTTTTGATAATTTTCCGTCATTGACATTAGAACCTATAGGTATAAAATGGGGTCTCTTGGGGGAGTCATTTGCAAAGTAATTTACATATTCTTTTTGACTGATATTTATACTAATGAATCCTCAGACATCAGTGTAACAAGCATACAAATTATTAAAGCAGTCAGGGGGTATATATAAAGACCTCCATCCCAGAATTATCAGACCACTTAAAGCTGGTAAAAGGGACTACATAATTTTAAAAATTCTTGATTGCTAACCATGCAGTGTGAGACTTGTTTGTTATTCTGGCCACCTATAAAATTAGTGTAATATTAGTATTATGTTAGTAGGGGGGTTTTGGAGGGGCCTTAGCATGGGGCGAAGGATTAGCTCCTTTAGTTGAGTCTTTCTCAACTTTATCCCAAGATAAGACTTAGGTATAGAATTCAGGTGTTGAGCATAGACTCAGTTATATTTTACATGCGTGGTTTTGTCTTTGATAGAATATTCAGCTCATCTTTTCATATAAAAAGATGTAAGTCCCATCTAAACAGTCTGTAATTTCTCAAGTTGTCCTACACACATGTGGTATAGCATCACTATCTATCCCACCTTGAATATGGGCAACTTAGGTCTTTGGTCACTCTTTTTGTACTCTCCTTAAGTGGCTTCATAATATTGCTGCTGATGTCCAACTGAATCTTGAATAAATCCTCCAAACTAGTCTTGGAAATCTGCATGGGTAGATTAACTTATTACTGTAACGGATGGGGCTCCCAAGGCCCAGCCCGCCACCAGCCATAAACCTATACCCCACTCCCCTGAGGGAAAGGGCAATAGCCGTACCAACCCTGAAGAGTCCTGTATAGATTGATGGCCTTGCTGGGCACTTCAGGCCGAGGTGCAGCACACCAGCCTCTGTCGCCTCAGGCCACTGGGCTGAGGTGCGTTAATATGGCCTCTGTTGCCTTGGGGTCACCAGGCTGAGGTGCGGCCAACTGGCCTCTGTCGCCTCAGGCCACTCTGGCACCATATTCTTCCTATTTCCAGGGCAACACCACTCCAAAAGGATCCCAGCACGTCCACCCCCTTCCTTCCCTCCTATTGCACCACCATATGCGCCCCAACCTTGCTCAAATAAAATAAAATTATAAATTTTATTAAGTAAACAAGTCTAGCGAATAGTGGCCTTTATTGGGAGTGAACTTGGAGTTTAGAATAGAGCTCCAAAGTGAGGTCCATCGGGGCTGACCTCACTTTTAAATACTTCCTATAAAGGCTAAATGAATTGTAGGTAATGAGGGGCACAAAAGCCTCCAGAATTGATGGCATCATGGCAAATTGGCGGCAAATGGGGAAACCTCAGGACAAACAACCACTTAAACAAATGTTTTTAATTAAACATCCTGTTATTGACCCAATTAGGGAAAACCTACTTGGAATAATGGGATTGCAACCAATGACATACATGAATCTCATAATTCCCAACCTTATGAGATTCATGTACGATCATTGATCATTACAATTGCATCCATCATAAGGATAACAAGATTGGTAAGGTGGAGTCTCTTCCCAAAGCGCTTTAAACGGTGACATGTCAATAGTCCTGTGGTAGCATGACCGGTAATAAAAAATGTCTGATGGCAGCTAGATATCCCATTTTGATCCGTGGTTGACTGTGATCTTCTTTAATATTGATGAAAGAATTAAATCACTCTCACAATGCTTCTGTTTGTAGATGGTGTATGATGTTCTAGCTGCTACTTGACTTCAACAAATTATATTATGTGTTTTACAACATCTGAGATGAAACTCTGTCCATCTTCAGAAAGTAGTATCTGAGATCATCCTTGGTGAGAAAACTGGTTGTAGAGAAACTTTTGTAGCTTTGGAGGTTAATGCTTTGATTTCATTTGCTTCTACATATTAGATGAGGTAATATATTGCAACATTATATAATGATTCCCTTTGGATGACTACAGAAATTGTTGACAATGTTGATAGTGACATTATTAAATAATGCACTTGGAGGGACAGGATAAAGCTTAGACCACTTTGAGAGTGGCTCATTTCAAGCATGTTCAATACAGAGCTCCAGAGCCTGACTGATATTGTCCAAAAAAGCCTCCCATTATAATCTCTTTTTGAGAGACTAATAACTCTTCTATAGCCATCCATGGCTTTCTTGACTGTAACATCTATCACTATTGCCAAGAATACGCCTAAATACATATATAACCATTTCTCTAGTACAAGTTTCTTCATCTGTTCTTCTCTAAACCTTATAATTATTTCTTGGGATTATCCCCTAAGCTGTAAGCCTTGTCTTAGAGAAGGTTGCCATATGCTGCTTTGCAAGACTCAATCTTCAAGCTACTCAAATGAACCCATAAGTTCCACATTAAGGTCAAGCTTACATCATCAATTTAGGTTTCAAATTAGGAGTATCACCTGAATTCCTCCAAGTTCAGCTAGTAATCATTATAAAATTATTTGCAAATAATTCACCTAATTCCAGGTCCACATTCACATGACATCATCACCTGTGGCCAAAGCTCCCAATATCTTCATCATCTGTTTATTCTGGAAGCTATAAAGCTGTTCCCCTAAACCTGGACTATGGGAAGAGCTCCTACTTAAGGTTAATACTAATTTAACTTATGCTACAAAACTACTAGGAGATCAAGAAGCTCAGATGACCTTCCAGTTAGGATGCAATGATGGACAAACCACTTTTGAATCAAAATCGATTAATGAACGATTATTCTCCATTCCCAATGACTCATGATTCCATTTAATTTTTTAACAGTACTATAAATAGTATTGGCTTATTTTAAATAACTTACTTTTCATCATAAAATATTCTATTGTATATTTATTATATAGTTATAATTTATTCTAATGAACAAAGTCTCATCTATCTTTGCGTCTATTGAAGCCCCTGTCCTCTCAATTGACTATAGCCTCCTGCAATCAGCCACTATGTTGTGCTCCCCAGCGTTAGCACCTGCAAGCGCAACTGGTGGAGTTGGAATATCTGATGCTCACTACAGGGGCGCTTCCAAAGCGCAACCTGAGGAAATCCCCTCACCTTTAGACGAAAATAAAAAATCTACCATGAGCACTCCAGATCTTGATCTTCTTACCTACCTCCTCTGGAATGGCCAGGACACAGTAACTATAGGGACTAACTTCCCAAAGAAATTTTTTTGGGTTTGACCCAAAAGACTTTGTGCACTTCAGAAATCCCCGTCCGTTATCACCATTGCTTGACATTTTAAGAACGCCATTAAAATTGAAAAAGTTAATGAGAAAAGATGCTGACATTATAAAGTAAAAAGATTAATGAAGATGATATTTTAATTTAAGTATCAAGCTCTACATCTCAAGAAGATGTGGGATGCTAGAAGAGAAGAAGATTTTGAAGATACTGAGCGGAATGACTATTGGATGCTAAAACCTCTAGACTGTGATGAAAAAGTTATGTTCAAGATTCTTTCAGCTTTGAACAAAACCAAAAAAGAGATTGGCCAGTCTACAACTCATTCTTAAGTTAAAGGAAGAAGACCAAACCAATCAGAGTGCTCAATCTTATATAAAAAAAATAGTTTAATACTAACCCTAATATTATTTTTGCTAAAAAATGAATTTCATCTTTTGATGTCATTTCCCACAATGCTGCTTCAGTGAAGAAAGTGGAAATGAAGCATATAGCCAATTTGGGCCCAAATGTGTTGAGCAACAAATCAAACTTGGCCAGTGAGCATTGACAACACCAAACCATAGCATTTAGGACAAGTTAGAGCCGTTTTTTGAACTAAACAATGGGATTGAGCCTCAAGAGCCTTATGGAAGCTCCAAATACCCCCAGCGCCTCAAAATTCCAAAAGCGCTGGATCAAAAACTTGGGGCTTACCTTCTTGCATGTAGCAATAGCGTTAAGCTTAATTTATTGCTGGCAAGTCTGTCACCCATTAATTTTGAAGGCTTTCCTTAAAAATTGGTCTAAATATTAATAAAAGAAATAATTGAGCTTACCTGATTCTGCCCACAGCTTAGGATGATGCCTGTCAGAATCCAGCAAAGGTTATGCTTGCTGGTGCTATGTGCCGCTAGATCCCACAATGGATAATTTAAAATAAATAATAAACTCTTAAGAAAACTACATTTTTATTCAAGTTTAAAGTTTTTTTATGTTTTTTATTGTTTTAGCGGGGCAAAACCAAAAAAGGTCCTTTTCTTGATACTAGTATTTCCTATTTAAACTAGTTCAAATTTTGAGACCATGGGTTTTTGAGGCATAAGTATATAAAGCTGAGTCATCCAAATTAGGAAATATAGGCTTTCAGCCTATCAGATCAAAGATAAATATTTTGAGGCAAAACTGACCCATGTGGTAACAATTTGATGAATTGTATCCAATCACCAGCAAGTAAAATCTTCTCACCTCAGCAGTGGTCAGACTCATGTGGTAATGATTGGTTAATTTATACCCTATCATCATCGAGTAAAATCTTCTCATCTTGGCGGTGGTCATACTCATGTGGTAATGATTGGTTAATTTTACCCTATCATCGTCAAGTAAAATCTTCTCATTTTGGAAGTGGTCAGACTCATGTGGTAATGATTAGTTAATTTTCACCCTATCATTGTGGAGTAAAATCTTCTCACCTTGGCGGTGGTCAGACTCATGTGGTAATGATTGGTTAATTTGCAACCTATCATTGTCAAATAATATCTTCTCACCTTGGAGGTTATCAAACCCGTGTGGTAATGAACACCCCAAATTTGACTGAGAAGTTGGAGTAATCCTATTATTAGTTATTACCTTTTTAAGCCATTTTTTGTTATAAACCATATTTTTCCAATAGTTGGGATTCCACCGAGAATCTGCCAAGGTCTTTTTACCATGGTTACTCATATTGTTGATAACCACAATATTATTTGAAGATCAGGCAGGTGATGGGCCAATCATGGTAGCAGATTTGGGGGCACTTGTACCTCCAACATTCTTTTTCTTATGTTGAGAAGGAGATTATCTGACATTGCCCCCCTCAAGAATGTTGGGAGGGGTGTAGGGTCATAGGAAGCGGCCATTTACCCGTATTATGATTATTCCTGTAGCCAAAGAGTTTATAAAATACTCATTTCCTCTCTTATACATGATGGTAAATGGCCCCTCCCAGTTTGATCCAAGTTTTCCACTATGGGGAGTTATGCGATTGTGGTAATATAAAACCCTATCTGACACTTGGTAAGAAGGTAGAGGAGCTCAGAGCTCATTGGCAGCTTGGCCTTCTTTAGTAACCATTTTGGCGAGGTTGGTATAATGTATAGGTAAGGCGGAAAGCGGGTGCTCAACCATGCAAGAGTATTCCTTCTTTCTGGGTTCTTTAATGGCTAGAACTAAGGGGACTTCATAATTGAGCAATGACAAGAACCCTTGCTTCATATTGATAATGCCATCATATTCAATCATAAACTGAGTACCTATAAGCATATCATAAGCGTTATTATCCAAAGTCACTGCAGGGGCTGATAGAATAAGCTTCCCAATATGAATGGGAAGGGACGAGTAAGCACCCAGTGCGCGGGTGTTGTTAGGACCAGCAGTTCCAAAGTCTTGGTTGTACTCCAAGTCAGGTGCAAGTTTGATCTTTTTCATTAACTTGGAGGAGATTATGTTCATTGGGGAACCTGTATCTAAGATAGCCATCAGCCAAACTTTTTGGATAACCACTTCAACCTTTGTAAGTATCCCCCCAAAAGTGGGCGATAGCGCTAAGACCTCCTTAAGATGGAAATTGGAGGATAATTTGCATGCGGTCTTGGGGTAATTTTCCTGGATGGACTGCATGGTATGGCCATGCTGGATAGGGAGATTAAGATGAGAAAACACCTCATCTGCGTCGCTGGTAGTATCAATAATGACTGGCTCCCCTAGAACTTGGCAGAGATAAGTCTCTTCAGGTATTGTGGCTTCATCTACTCCTCCAGCATTCAAGCAATTGGGGACTTCCACTTCAGCAGGTACTCCTACAACATAATAGCTGACCTCATCCGTACCCCCCTCAGAATCATCCCCTGGGGTATTAGTAACGCGAGGTACTGCATAAGTTGTTTAGATGAGTCAGGCACATGAGATTTGTCAGCAATAGGTGTGCCTTTCCCTACGCTGACATTTCTTTTCCCTGTTCCTGTTCCTCGGTGTAAAGGACAAATTAAGCTCGATAGGAGCTCATCAGCATCACTGGCTGTGTCAATAGTTTCCATACAACCTATAACTTGGCGGAGGTAAGTATCCTTTGGTATGGTAGTTTCATCTACTCCTTCAGCATTTAGGCGATAAGGGACCTCCACTTCCGCGGGAGCTCCCAATAAGTAGTACCCAACATCATTGTACCCCCCCTCAGAGTCAGCCTCAGGGGTATTCTCAACCATGGGAAAGGTTGCAATTAAAGTGGGGGAGACAGCCACGAGAGGTGAAGTAATTAGCTTGGCTTTAACCAGCATTTTTACAACCCCGGTAGTTCTGGAGGATATACCCTTAGGGCGCGCACCTATTGTCTGAGCTGAAGGGGAAACCACAGTAGGGATCTCCGCTTTGCATGAATGAGGAATGTCCGTTTTAAGTCACACCAAAACATCAGGTTTTGCAGGGAAAATAGGCACAGGTGGCCTCACTTCCAAAGGTTCATTAGGCTGTAGCTCACCTAAAGGAATATGGGCGACGTCTAACAAAGCCTCTTATATCACGAAAAGTTGTAAAGTGGCGTTTCACTGATATGATATGCCTGGCGAGAGAGGGTTGTGAAGCTAACCCTGTTAATATGGCGGCAATAGCGTCATCCAGGGTAAGCAGGTTAGATGTAACCAGCCTTTGAGCAGTGAGATAGAACCGCTCAGCAAAACTAAAGAGAGTTTCACTCTCATACATGGTAAGGCGCATGAAAGCCTGTTTTTCCCTGTATAAGCTCTTCTTGGATCCAAAATCAGCCAAGAGGGCCTTCTTAACATCTGGCCAGGTGTGCTGAGGATCCAGGTGAGTAACGATCAACTCTTGGGATTTGCGGCTTAAACAAGGAAGAATATACTGAACTTTGTGTTTATCAGTGGCGCCATCGATTGCAGCTTCATAAACGTACAAAAAGGAAGCAATGCTCCCTTCACCCGGGGTGTATCTGTCCTTTATAGGTAATTTGAATGGCCGTTGCTCTATCTTTTTGAGACGGGAGAAAGAGCTGGATAGTTGCTTCTCAAGAGCAAATAATCACGATTCAGAAGAGATGCTCACGTTTACAGCCTCCATTGTTTTAATACTTATTGAAGTATTCAGGTTGACCCCCTATAGTGAGCACCAAATTGTTGGAATCCAGCAAAGGTTATGCTTGCTGGTGCTGTGCCGCTGGATCTCACAATGGATAATTAAAGTAATAATAAACTCATAAGAAAACTATGTTTCTATTTGAGTTTAAAGTTTTTTATGTTTTATTGTTTTAGCAGGGCAAAACCAAAAAAGGTCCTTTTCTCAATACTAATATTTCCTATTTAAACTAGTTCAAATTTTGATACCATGGGTATTCGAGGCAAAAGTATATAAAGCTGAGTCATCCAAATTAAGAAATATAGGCTTTTGGCCTATCAGATCAAAGATAAATATTTTGAGGCAAAACCAACCTATGTGGTAACAAATTTGATGAATTTTATCCAATCACCAGCAAGTAAAATCTTCTCACCTTGGCAGTGGTCAGACTCATGTGGTAATGATTGGTTAATTTGTACCCTATCATCATTGAGTAAAATCTTCTCATTTTGGCAGTGGTCAGACTCATGTGGTAATGATTAGTTAATTTTCACCCTATCATTGTGGAGTAAAATCTTCTCACCTTGGCGGTGGTCAGACTCATGTGGTAATGATTGGTTAATTTGCAACCTATCATTGTCAAATAACATCTTCTCCCCTTGGAGGTTATCAAACCCATGTGGTAATGAACACCCCGAATTTGGCTGAGAAGTCAGAGTAATCCTATTATTAGTTATTACCTTTTTAAGCCGTTTGTTGTTATAAACCATATTTTTCCAATAGTTAGGATTCCACTGGGAGTCTGCCAAGGTCTTTTCGCCATGGTTACTCATATTGTTGATAACCACAATATTATTTGAAGATCAGGCAGGTGATGGGCCAATCATGGTAGCAGATTTGGGGGCACTTGTACCTCTAACATTCTTTTTCTTAAGTTGAGAAGGATATTGTCCAACAATGCCAGTTCTGAAAAAGCTGAGCCTGAAATTAATTTGAACGGCCTGAAATCTAAGGCAAAATACTAATTAATTTTAAAATCAACATTTTACCTCAAAGAGGCAGCTGTTGTCCCAAACAGCAAGGTACTGCCCAAACACCATTCATCTAAACTGGGTTTTGATCTCAACTTTGATAATAAAATTATCACCTAAGATGAGCCTATGCCCACTGATGAACTGGCTGAAGGATCTCCCCAGCATGAAGAGTTTCTGATCCAACTAACATTTACATAGCATGACCGGTACCTGTAGATAAAAAAGGCAAACAAAGTTAGCTTAAAAGCCTTAAAATCTAAGGCTGAAGAATTATTTAATTTCAAAAGTTAAGTACTTACTCAAGATGACCAAAAACAAATATCCTAACCAATCAGGCATGCACCATGCAGACCACATGCAAATCTACAAGTGGCAAGGTACCCTGTAAGCAACTCACCAACAAGGCTGTTCACAAGAGTGCACCTGCTGTTAGCAGTGTCAAGAAGCCTCATTGTTTTAAACCTAGAACAGTTGCTTGTCATGAGATTGCTCAAGATTACCAGACCAATCTCCATTTCCAAGATTCTACTATTGCTTCCCTTCAGGAGTCTGCTGAATACTACCTCTTTGGGATATCGAGGATACCAAAAGGGCCTTTGCCAAAACCAAGAAAGAGCTCTCATGATGCAGCTACAAATTGGTCAAAATGAAGAGGTCCTTGAAGAGCTGTCACAATGAGCTGCTGGAGGTTAAGGCGAAATTTAGGAACCTGGACTTGAAATGCCTTGCAAATCATTCCAAGGTTGACTATGACGCCATCAATGGCTTCTCCCATGTCATGCGTCAGTTTAAGGATTGGGACCTGGTGTAAGCCCACTGAAAATGAGCAACCTTCACGAGGCAATGTGCTCTAGCTTTCTCAACCTAGCGCCATGGCACTGTACCATGTTTTCTCACCAGTTTTTCGGTGGAACTGATGGCCACCTGACGTAATCTATTTTTTCCTCAGACGCAAATCAGACTCATTGTGTACCTGGTGCAGAAATCATCTCACCAGCTACACACACCTCATGTACACCATTATCATCTATCCCCAGCTAACCCCCAAAATGGAAATTACGCTTTCATGACTCATTAACTTCAATGACCTCTTGTGAATCCATCCTACCTTGTCAAAATAACCCAAAGCGCCTGCTTTTCTTAACAATTAATATGGAGCCTCCATCTGAAGCCCCTGTATCCTGCCGTGACTCCACTAAATTACATCTGTTAAATCTGCTGCTGTTTAACTCTTCTGATGGCAATCACATGACCCCACTCTCCTCAAAATGAAGACTCAGCATGGCCTCTTGACCCAACTCGAGCAGGCTCAAACCTTGATGGCCATCATCAGATGAACATTTTTGAGCTTTATGCAAAAATGTGTTAGTCAAAGTAACCTGATAAGATTAATCAGCTAATTCGCAACAATAGTATTTGACAAATACTTCAACTATTAATTAGGTCAATTATTTCTGCCTGGATTAAGACTTACTCCCCTTGGACAAGGCTTGATGGGGGCTCTCTTGGTATTCTACCTATCAAGGTGTAAGCCTTGTCCTGAGGAGAAGGTTAATGTACTGCTGTGTGGGACTTGACCTTCAAGCTACTCAAATGGTCTCATAAGTCCCAAACAAAGTTTTGAGCTTACGTCATCAATTTAGGTTTCAAATTAGGAGTATCATTTGATTTACTCCAAATTTGTAAGTCTAGAGACCCAACCTCTTGGGTTAGATCGGGAAAAGTTCCCTTTAGGAAGAAGAAGGGACCTAATGGCCCTGTGGAGCCCTTGGCTCAATTGTGGGACTTGATTCATGTAGTGAATGAACGTTGGGTCACTGCATTGGCACCAAAAAAACCCCCCACAGTACCCCATTTGGCTGCTTCTGAGCTGATTGGAAAGATAACAGAGGTCTGCAATGAGGTAATGCAGGCCAGAAGCCTTCAACAGCAGCTTCCCCTCCCTCTGAGTCCCACCTCGCCATCCTTTATGTCTTTAGGTAATAAGAAAATGAGCTCCAAAATTCAGAAAAGGGCTCCCAAGTCAGGAAACTGGGTTTGGGACATGGAATCTGAAATTCCGAGTCCAGGAAAGCCAATCTGAGTCAGAAATTTGCGTTCAGGAAAATTTTAATAAATCTTATAAAAAATTTATCAAAGTTGATCCTGGTGGGACCCAATTTTGCTGCAGCTTCAATCTGGGTTAATCCACTTATGTTTGGATTGGTGAGGGTCTCTCCTGGCAGATTCAACGCTTATGTTGCCAAAGCTTTGGTGACCTGTGCGTAAGTAGATGATGAGGTCCTGAACCCTGACTGAGTACCCACGAGTACATCAGCCATTGCTGCTAAAGAAAACGTATTCCAAGGCCCCTTTTTACCCTCTTCCCATATATAAGATAACTTTCTCTGTAAAGAGTAGTTGTCAGTCCATTCTTTCTCTAAGTTTAATAAAGCTTTCTCACCCAAAACCCACTCCGCAAGCTCCGCCACTTTCTTTATGATGATTTTGATTAACCCAGTAAAGTAAGCAGCTTTCTGCATCCTAGGGCCGATGGTTGTTGAGTGGGACCTCCAAACCATCAATCTAGTGGCCCACCAAGTGGGGATTGTGATCCAAGAAAACACCTCCAGCCTATGACGCCAATCCGCCACTTTGGGAGAGTCATCAGATCCACTGAACTCTTCACAGCAATTTGGTTTCCATTTGACATCTGGAGGACCCACTTTGGGATCTCCTCTCACTCCATGAAATGTTTGGAGAATTCAGTCTGATTTGCCTCGCTGGATTCCCTAGTGATTTGGTGCAATTCAGGCGGTGTGAGGCCATCTCTGCTAATTACATTTCTCTGTTCAGAGGTGAGGACTTGCCATCCACACAATCATGATGTTGAAACCAGGCGCCAAACTATCTGGGCCATTTCGCCAAGGGTCAATTCAGCCCAAATATAATTTTAAAAACGTTCTGCTGCACTGGCGATGCACCTGACCTTCCTACCCATTCTGAAGACCCCCAAAGGGTGCAAGATGAGGCCCAAAGCCTCTCAATGGTTGGAGCGAATTTAATTTGATTCAATTCATGATGCTAATCATCATTTTGAAAATTTTGAAAATTTTTATGATTTTCAAAATTTTTTAAATGATGAAACAGTCCAAAATGGGTGGAATGGTAAACCCAAAGGTCAACAACTGCATACCCAGGAGGATTGGTCATCCTCTTTGCCTCTTCCTCCCTTGGAAGATGCCCTGGCAAGACCCACGGGTGCCCCCATTGCAGCCATTTGGTTTGCTATGGTGCCTTTGGTATGTATATTAACCTTTATTTCCCTCACCAGAATAATAGGGGATCCCTACTACAGCTGCTCAGAACTTCTATGCCTTTGGCATTCTGGGCCTTCCACTAGGTTGTTACACACCCAGGTTGGAAGCCCAGTCTTACTTCAATCAGCAGATAATATGAAAAAATTCAGCTAATATTTATCTTAATTTTATTTGCAAATAATACACCTAAATTCAGGGACACATTTAAATGACATTATCACCTGTGGCCAAAGCTCCCAATATCTTCATCATCTGTTTATTCTGGAAGCTAAAAATCTGTTCCCCTAAACCTGAACTATTGGAAGAGCTCCTAATTAAGGTTATACTAATTTAACTTATGCTACAAAACTACTAGGAGATCAAGAAGCTCAGCTGACCTTTCAGTTAGGAAACAGAGATGGACAAACCACTTAGAAAAATTGATCAATTAATTACTTATCGCCATTCCAATAGATCATGAGTCCCTTTTACTTCTCAACATTTTTATAAATAATAATGGTTTATTTTAAATAAAGTAATTTTTAGCAGAATATATTATATTATAATTATTATCTATTATCTATTATACATTATTCTAATAAACAATGTCTTGTCCATCTCTGCTTCTATTGAAGCTCATGTCCTATTGGCTAAAAATAGCTTCCTGAAGTCAGCCACTATGTTGTGCTCCCCAGCGTGAGCACCTGCAAGCGCAACTGGTGGAGTTGCAACACCCTGAACAGTTTTTCAAAATCTTGTTTACTGCATAATCTTCTTTTTTCAGCTTGAGTCTTCTAATTTGGTTTTAACTTTTATTGTATTATGTGCTTGCAAGTGGTAAATGGGTAATTGCAACAAGCCATCCGCATTCAGGCGCTTCTCTCTTGCACCATGCAGGATCTCAAGGTGTAATAGTGCTACTGAACATCCTACCTTAAAAGCTTTCCTTCTGAGTTTTTATGTTCATCAAACATCTCAGCGAGGTGTGATCCATGATTATTTTGAAGTGTACGCCTTAAAAATAAGGTTTTAAGTGACATATGTCTCTTTTACAGCTAGGAACTCGTGCTAGGTGGTAGTGTAATTTTATCTGGTCTGTAGATGTTGAGTAGAACTCTATTTGGAAATATACTTCTTCTTCATACAACTGAGCTAAGGTGGCGCCCATACCCACGTTTCTGGTGTCAGTTTATACATAAAAGGTCTTTGCAAAGTCTATGTAAGTTTAGAGGCCAAATCTCTTGGGCTTAGCTAGTTACAAGCTTCTTTAAAGATGAAAGCGACAACTAAAGGCACCAGTTGAGCCTTTGGTACAATTGGGAGATTTGACTCATGTTATTGATGTGCAGTGGGTCATTGCTCTGACCCACAAGGATCCGCCCTTCTGTAACCCCCTTCTCTACTTATTCCATTGTGAAAAAGATTAAGGGGTCTCTAGGAAAGTAGCTCAGATCAAAGGCCATCAGCAGGATCCCTGACTAATCCTACCCCCAGTTTATCCCTCAACCCTGTAGAACTATTAATATCTGCCTCAAAACTTGAAAACCCTTTATCAAGCTAGAAAAAGCAGTTTGGGTCACCCAATACAAGGTTATGGGTCGCAGATCAATGATCTGAGTCAATAGCATGACCATGGGAACTTTAAATATAAATTTCTAGTGGAATTAATTTCTTAGGAAGTGTAATATGCCAAACGTTTGTTCTGGGTGAATCTTCTTAAGTTTGGGTCTGTCAAGTTAAATCCTCTGCTGATATGAGATATCCAATATCAAAGCTTTTATGAGTTCATCCAAAATTTATCAAGAACACCATCCATCCTATGCTGCTCTTCATGACCCAAATAATGGAAACTAACAAAAAGAGGGACAGTTTAGGTCAGTTCCAAGCCACCTTCCAATCACCTCCCTTCCCCTGAGTATAAGAATAACAGTCCTTTAGTAGGATCAGTTGTTGGTTCATTTTACAATTTGAGCTTTCCTAATAAGAAACATGGTTTCTCAATTGTTCTCCATGGACTCTGCTAATTTATCCAATTTTAATATCTTCCTTTAATTACAGAAAAGTATGAGACCATTAGCATTTGGGCTTTAATGATTGTTGAGTGGGCACTCTGATTCATTTATTCAACATCTTGCTGAGTACTAGTAGAAGTCATAAGGAGCTATGCTTCCAAATTATTTCCTCAATCTGACATACCAGAAGGTCATTCCAATCTTCCAGATAATCCCTGCTGACCCACTACTTGCCTGGCACTATCTGGCAACAAGGGATTTTCTAACTCATCGTTCATGAGGCTGTTTTCAACTTCCTGGATATGTCCCGCCTACTCACCACTGGTTCTGCGCAATACAGGCAACAAAAAACATTCAACCTGACAATTTTTGTAAGTTGTGCATGAGTTAAGAATGCTATCCGCTCAACTAAGAATGGATTTTGGTTGTTGGATCATCCAGAGCATCTATCTTTGGGGCAATCTATCTTATCATAAATAAAGGCTGAATCATCACTCTGGTGCCTTTGCTAACTCCATGCAGCAGTTTATATCACACCAACAACCTACGGATAATTACCAAGCTTATCCTGTCATAGATGAAACCAATTTTATTTTGATTTACAATTCCAATTATTATAATTGCAAAGAAGTACCTCCTAGTGAGCCTAGTATTTTTCAGCAATATGATTAAGAAGATGAGTATTTTGGGACAAATATCAAATGCCAGCAACTTCCAAACCAGGAGTAGTGGTCATCATCCATGCCTCTCCCACCCTTAGGGGTTGCCACAGAAAGACCCACAGTTTCCCATTGCAACCATTTGATTTGCTATGGAGACCTTTGGTATGTTATAAAACTTTTACTACCCTCACAGGATTGTAGGGTGTCCCTACTACAAATCATTAGGGCTGCTATACCAGTGGCATTCTGGGATTTTCACAGGGTTGTAGCACACTCATACTGGTATTAATATTACTTTAATTAGCAAAATCAATGACATACTGACCCCAAATAAGCTGTTTCTTATACTCATATATATATATATATATTACCTAAGTTTATTTATCATTGTTAGTTCTAATAAAGGCTCCCTTAATACTATTGTTTACTTAGTAGTATGTAAGCACCTCTGAGACTCCAAAGGTGAAGAGATTAACTTTGCCACTTTACCTCTTCAATAGGCCATTAGAGTTGAACACGCAATGATAGGGTTTGCAACCTTAGATTTGAGTGGGATTCTCTTTAAATTGTAACTTATCTACATTGCTGTTTTTTTGAGAAATTTCTCTTTTAGCGGGGTTTTATTTTGCTGACATAATAATTGGGAACTTGAGAAAACTGAGTATTTTTAAGAGCCAATTGAGGAATTGCTGAGTTACTTCCATAAAGTATTAATAGAAGGTATGATTCCATAACCTCATTACTTCTAAAATTCAATAAAAAAATTTATTAATGCTGCCAAAATCCTTTAATACAGTTATCAGAATTTATTTAAAACTTAGATTGAAAAGACACATAATTTCTACTTTGCCTGAGTTTGCCAATCTCCCTAATGTCAGGGAAACTGGAGAGCAGGAGGTCGCTATAGGGAAAGACACATTCCAAAAGTGATACAACTAGGCCAAGTGACCCAACAAAATGAAGAGACGTCCTAAAAGGTCAGTATTGTGTTTCCATATAGATCTTTTGGAGCAAAACGCACACCAAACTGGCCACAACCATCAGGGACAAGAGGCCCTGGGAACTGGGAAGGGTGGCATAAAATCCAAGGCAAAGGCCAGAAAAATAGAAGGAGGCAGAGCCAGCGGAATAGGTGGTGGAGTGGGTGGAGGACTCATGTACAGCAGGGGGTGCAACCAGAGCGGAAAATGTACTCCAGCCATCACAGATCTTTGGAGAGGTATATTTTTTGTTGAAGAAAACAAAAATTATACAGGAAACTGGCACAAAAATTTCTAGACTATATTAGAGTGATCAGAATATCTGAGAAAAAATCCTTTCTCATCTTAGATTTAATTTATAGGGGGTTGATTCACAAAGATTCCAAATGGTTATTTAATCTGATATGAGCTACAAATTTGTTGTTCTTCAACAAAATCAAAAATTTTCATTTTTGTCCAGATTTCATAATCTCATATTTTGTGATTTTCTGGGTGTTAAGTTCAATTACTGACTAGGTTTTTGCCTCAGATGAGCCGTTTTCCTCAGCCCTGTCTGACAAAGCCAAAACCCATTTTTTATCATTGAACTTAGGTTATCAGTGAACCTGTCATGAAAACGGCGGAAGAAGTTTAGACTGGCCTGTCAGTTGAAATGCGTAAGCACCCAAAAGCAAGCCAGAATGTCAGAGGCATTGCTGCATGTACAATGTTGTATGGAGCTGCAAATTGGGAAATGATAAGCCATTGGTATAGTGAAATAGTGAACATCAACCCAAGAACAAACCAAATGGAGACAATCCCAGACACTGAGGGTCTTGCTGCAGGGGATGGTACCATAGGCATATTTTCTACAAGGTCACCAGTGGGTGGGTTCAATTCAACTGAGGAGACAAGGGATGTATCCTTGCTTGGAAATGTGTATGTAAGACCACAAGATCTCAGTATATTGTTGGAAGATGTTTTTAATAATGGGGTTGAATTACCAGAAGTATCTAGCTCGCTGAATTTAGTTGACGATGGTAGGGGCCATAATGACCATCAGTACCATTAAAAAATATCCAGTATAGGGACCAACAGGCCACCATAGTTAAGCTATCAGGAATGTGGTCAGAAAATATCAATAAAATCAAACATTGATAGCTTTTAGCATCAAATTTTATTTAAAGTTAAGTTAAGAAAATCATTTAATAATTTTATCCGTGCGATGCAACTAATTAAAAATTGATCAATTGATGTGGGAACAAGCCAGGATCAGGTCCCTCAAATTTGACCTAACTGGCGAAATATTTGGGGATGGGGGAAGGTAATCTCAATGGGAACTGACATCAAAGAATTTGGCAGCAGGCTGAGTTGCTTTCAGTTTGACCTCAAACGCCCAAACTGAGGCTTGACTGCATTTCTATTGGTTAGTGTGACAGCATCTGGCATGATGAGCAGTGGTATCCCCCAGGGCCACCCCACGTAGGGGAGGTCCCAATTTGTTGTGAACAGGTTCAGGATGCCCAACCCACCCATGCCCAGTCGCTGGGCCATTTGTTCAGTCAATAGCGTTGCATCAGCCACAACTCATGATTTGCTGGAAGGGAGCTTTAAACTATTGTCAATGGTTTATGATGCTACTACCTGCGTGTTGGGGATCATCCCCAATGATTTTAAGAGGAGTTTAATTTTGATGATCACGCTGTTGGCCAAATTGAGACCATCAGCAGTTCTGGCCAATGAATCAATCTTTGTACCTTTTCAACTATGTGGATTCCAATCATCAGGATTGTTTCCACTCATTTTCAGACCAATCAACTTCAGTTCAGCAATCTTGGCGCAGATTTCCCTGATCAGATGTACAAGTTTGACTGAGTTGATTGTGGGCACTGGGGAGGGATCCAAAGAGGGAGAGCTGTTACCCAGCACTTGTCTACCACGAGGGTGAGGTCACCCTGAGTAATGAGGGGTACAGCCAACTCTTTAGAACCTTTTTGCTTGGAAATGGGAAGAGGGCCTGATCAACACACTGAGGACGTTCCTGGGACTTACATTACCCTTTCCTTTTTCAAAAGGAAGGGAACCACCACTGGGAAACTGAATGAGGGCCACACTTTTGTGAGCCTTGGGTAACTTGATTGCCATTACAGTTTTGATTTATTTGGGGTGGGGCAAGGAGCGTCAGGGTGGAATTTGTGAAATGCTTTGACCAGTTCCATGCAGTTAGCGCAATTGTGTGTCTTAACTCAACTGTCCTCATAATCTGCATACCCTTTCCAGGCCATGAGATATCGAATGGACTGACAGGACTTGCAGGATGCTAGAATATTTTCCACTTCGGCTCATCTGCATTTTCAATAATGATTGGCTCAGGATCTGCAGGGTCCATGCCCTTAAAGGGTGACAACTGGCGAACGTGGAAGATGAAGCGCTGTTTCCAGTGAGTTTAAAGTTTTAACTGGAACGCACCATTGCCCAAGTATTCTCTCTACCAAATGGGGACTCAAACACTTACTTGCAAACTTATGGAAGGGTACTTGCATTCTCAAATGACGTGTGTCAAGCATAACATAGGAATTACTGTTATGTCATGACCTGTGAGTCACTTTTGATATGTGAACCACTTGTAGTCTTTTTTGGCTTTGGTGAGGTGTTCCTGCACTAAAGATTGAGTAGACCTAATATGTTCAGTATGATCTGCGGCATCTTGGACCTCAAACTACAGCAGGGTCTGACAAAAAGGAGGGATTATAACCCAACGTCGCATAATAGAGAGAAAACCCTGTGGAAGCGTGAGTCCCATTATTGTAGGCGAATTAAGAGAGGGGAAGGTCATTAGCCCAGGTATCTTGTGTGGCTGCAGCATAGCAACGCAAGTGCTGTTCTAGGACTTGGTTAACTTGCTCGGTCTGTCCATTGGACTGGGAATGATATTCCATGGAGCGACAGGGGGAGGTTTTTAAAATAGATGAGAGTTCACTCCAGAACCGCGCCGTGAATTGTGAGACACAGTCACTTATAATCTCCTTTGGGAGGCCAAACATTGAAAACACATGGCGCACAAAGAGACGAGCGGTTTCCTTTAACGTAATCATGGAAGTTCAAGGAATAAAAAGGGAAACTTAGTGAAATGTTCCACCACTATCACTGCTGTAAATCCATTAGAGCAGGGGAGAACAACAATAAAATCCACAAACACTGATGTCCATGGACCCTCCGCCTGTTGTAAGGGGTGTAGAAGCCCGTTGCCACCAGAGCAATCTGAATTATCCTGAGCACAAGTAATGCAATTTTCGATCCAGGCTGGAACTTCCTTAGTTAAACCTGCCCAATTGTAGGTCTTCTTAATCAAGTCGATGCATTTCTTATTTCCTGGATGGCCGACCATGGGGGGTCATGATGTGCGCAAAATACCTCAGCTCTGAATAGAGGGGGAACCTAAATTTGTGACCAAAAATAAATAAGACTCTCTACCCAGGAGTATAGAGAGTTTTTATGATTTTGGATGGATAATTGCTCAAATAACTCCACTCCTTTGGGGCAGGTCATTTGGCTGGCTAAGACCTGAGCAACTAGCAGGGCGTCAGGAGTGAGGGAGACAGAAGAGACGACAGGGGGAACAATCAACAAAATTTGAGCGGCAGGAATCATGGTAATGAGATCCACTACATCTGGGTTCAAGGGACAGTGGGCGGGGCTGTGGATGAGAAAATTGGGAAGTACATTAAGTGCACCTTTTATGAAATTGTATTTGAAATTGAATTTGCACAAGTCCCAATAGGTACGAGCTTGCTGATGCATCAATTTTTGGGGTTTACAGAAATACAAGAGAGCCTGGTGATTCATGCAAACAGTTAACTCCTGTTGAGCACCCTGTAACAGATACCTCCAATCAGTCAATTCCCATGGTACAGCCGCCAACTCCTTGTCATAGATGGCCCAAAATTGTTCCGTAGAGGTAAATTTTCGGGAAAAATAGGCGACCAGATGTTCCAAGCCATCATGCTCCTGGAGCAACACTGCCCCCACTGCCACCAAGGAGGCATCACATGCAATGATATATGTCTTGGCAGGATCTGCATGTTTCAGGATGGGAGGGGATAAAAACACCTCTTTGATCGATTTGAACACCTGCTGGCATTTGGGCAACAAATGAAACAGTACATTCTTGCCTATGAGGGGTGAAGCGGGGCAGCTAACTGGGAAAGAGCCAGGGAAATTTTTTAAGAACATAATGGTTCCCAAGAAACTCTGTATTTGTTTCTGGGTTGTCAGGGTTGGCATTAACATATGGCGTCTAACTTATTAGGAGGAATCACGTAGCCATCTTTAAGGATGAGGTTCCCAAGAAAGGTAACTTCCTCCTTATAGAACTCGCATTTGGAAGGCTTAACAAACAAACCTAATTTGTGCAAAGCAGACACGACCGCTTCCAAGTCCATAGCATGCTGTTCAGGAGTTGGGTAGTGAACCAGAATGTGATTGATATATGCAACCGCGCAAGTAAACTGGAGGTCACCCAGTACACTGTCAATCATTCATTGAAATGTAGCGGGTGCATTCTTCAGCCCAAAGGGCATTACGTGAAATTGGAAAATGCCTCACTTTGTCCAGATTGCTGTTAACCATTATTGCCCTTCCATCAAACAAATCTGGTTGAAGGCATCGATGAGATACAGCTTAGAGAACACATGAGATTTGGCGATTTCTTGGCTGTTCATCTGCTCCAGGGGCATGGGGTAGGAATCGTGAACCATAACTTTGTTTAAATGTCCATAATCTACACAGGGATGAAGGGAACTATTGGCTTTTTTAGTGAAAATGATGGGAGACGCGACTGGCGATGTCTCCTTAAACAACACCCTTTTTTAGCATATCCTCCAACCAAGTGTTAAGCGCAATCTCCTTCTACACTGTGTGGTGATACAACGAACAGTTGATATTCACCAACTGCACCATCATACAAAATCCCAGGTTTAATTTAGTATGAGGAGGCAGATGATCTGCCTTTTCAGAATTGAAGATACTTCAATAGTGCATTAAACATTCAGGGAAATTGAATGGAAGGCCCGCAGGAGAGACAAGTGAAGTAATAGAACTGCGCCCTTGAGTTTTCTTGAGAGTGTCAAATAAGGGAAATTCGCCCTCCAGTTGATAATTAATGAATGACAACGTGTTAGACTCCAGGTGAATACTGATATGTTGTTGACACCACTATCCAACCCCTAAGCTCACCAGAAACACCAAGTTTGGAATAGCAGAAACCAATCATAGAAGCTAAACTGGTGTACTGAAAAAGGTACTGGCCAACAGACAATATATGATGTCTGGGAGGCTGAAGAAGCCACTATCGCCAATGGACCCACGTCCATGTCCAGTTCCAATTGTTGGGCTAACTTGACGCTCATGAAATTACTAGTAGCTCTGGTATCCACCAGGGCCTCAAAGGAGACATGGCAAGATCTGATACTAATCTTCATCGGTAATAAGAAATAAGCGAAGTTTTGTTTATTGGTAAATTTGGGAATTTCTGTTGCAACTGAAGAAATGGCAGGCAAATTAGGGGGAAGGTTGGGGCTTTTTCTGGAGTATTGTTGGGAAGAATGAGGGTTTGAGAACTGGCTTCCTCCATCTGGGATTTTACTGATTATTTATAGGTGAACCAGGATAATCCAACTCTGATGCAGGAGTGGTTATGGGCTTGGAAGCCAAAACTATCACTGATTCAATGGTAAAAACTGCACCTGCGTCATCATTGGGTAATCTTATCATAAAATTTCCCCTTGATAGTGGGAAGTATGGTGAGGGGAGGCATTTATAGTAGTCACAGCAGTACATATTTGATCTACTGTTCCTTTTAAGGTGGACCAAACCTCGTGGTGAGCAGAAACTGAATCCAAACCTGAGCTAAAGATTGCCTGAAGCATATCATTAGTGAGGTCCAGTGTGGGAGCCTGTTTGCGGAAGGTAGAGATCAAAGAAGCCAAGTTAGGGGCTTCAGCCATAGTATAGAGCAATCTGAATAATTGGTCCAAGCATGACATTGGAGGTTTCAAGGCAGCCAATATGATGGCAATCAGCAAAGTGGGATCCCCCGCTTTTGAGGAAGAGTTCAGAAGGCCTCAAACCCATCAACGGACGTCCCCTTCCACAGCATCCAATAAAGCAACCCCCTGTTGGGCATGAGGTAACGCAGTGGTGTTGTTAAGGGCAATCACCAAACGCATTTGCACCTTAGCGAGGGCATCAAGAACCTGATTTACAATCTCACGGGAAGGAACATGTGAACTTTCTTCAGGGCTATTTGGAGGGGGAGAGGTAGTAATCCATGAGGCTCTGCTGGCCTGAAGAAGTTTCTCCAGGGTAGAGCAAATACTAACCACAAAATTGGCAAGTGACCAAACAAGCAACAAAAAGCAGACTACTGATTTCATATTCATTTGATAGAGGGTAACCACTGCAATGCCCACCTTGAAGAGCAGGACGGAAGTGTCTGGAAACAATGGTTGGTCGATTATGTCATAAAAATGGAAGAAAAAGTTTAGATTGGCCTGCCAGTTGGGATCCGTAAGCAACCAAAAAGCAAGCCAGAATGCCAGAGGCATTGCTGCATGTACAACATTGTATGGAGCTGAAAATTGGGAATGATAAACCGTTGGTGTAGGGCAATAGTGAACATCAACCTGAGAACAAACCAAATGGAGACAATCCCAGACACTGGGGGTCTTGCTGCAGGGGATGGTACCATAGGCATATTTTATACAAGGTCACCAGTGGGTGGGTTCAATTCAACTGAGGAGACAAGGGATGGATCCTTGCGTGGAAATGGTGTATGTAAGGCCACAAGATCTCAGTATATTGTTGGCAGATGTTAATAATGGGGTTGAATTACCAGTAGTATCTAGCTCGCTGAATTCAGTTGATGATGTTAGGGGCCATAATGACCATCAGTACTGGTAAAGAACATCCAGTATAGGGACCAACAGGCCACCAGAGTAAAGCCATCAGGAATGTGGTCAGAAAATATCAATAAATCAAACATTGATAGCTTTTTGCATCAAATTTTATTTAAAAAAAGTGAAGAAAATCACTTAATATTTTTCTTTGTGAGATGCAACTGATTAAATAGTGGTCAATTGATGTGGAAACAAGCTTGTATCAGGTCCCTCAATTTTGAACTATCTGTCAAATTATTTGGGGATGGGGGCAGATAAGCTTAATGGGAACTGACATTGAAGAATTTGGCAGCAGGTGGAGTCACTGTTGGTTTAACCTCAAATGCCAAAACCAAGGCTTGACTGTGTTTCCAACAGTCGGCATGATGGCATCTGGCCCAATGAGCAGCGGGAATCCCCCAGGGCCACCCCACATAGGGGTGGTCCCAATTGGTTGGGAATGGGTTCAGATGCCCAACCTGTTCATGCCCAGTCGCTGGGCCATTTGTTCAGTCAATAGCGTTGCATCAGCCACAACTCCTAATTTACCTGAAGGGAGCTTCAAACTATTGTCAATGATATCTGATGCTAATACCTGAATGTTGGGGATCATCCTCAATGATTTTGAGAGGAGTTTAATTTTGATGATCACGCTGTTGGCCAAATTGAGACCATCAGCAGTTCTGGCCAATGAATCAATCTTTGTACCTTTTCAACTATGTGGATTCCAATCATCAGGATTGTTTCCACTCATTTTTAGATCAATTGACTTCAGTTCAGCAATCTTGGTGCAGATTTCCCTGATCAGATGTACAAGTTTGACTGAGTTGATTGTGGGCACTGGGGGAGGGATCCAAAGAGGGAGAGCTGTTACCCAGCACTTGTCTACCATGAGGGTGAGGTCACCCTGAGTAATGAGGGGTACAGCCACCTCTTTGGAACCTTTTTGCTTGGAAATGGGGAGAGGGCCTGATTGACACACAGGGGATATTCCCTGGGACTTACAGACCCTTAGAGGTTCTGGTCTCTGCCCCAAGGGCTTGTTAGACTTGGCTTTATAAGGATAGTTAATTCCAGGAAATATATCACTATCTGTGACACCTAAGGCTCAAAAGGTAGGTTGCACTGTGCCACTTGTATGCTTGGCCAGTGAGGAGACTGGCCACTTTATTAATTATTAATGAGACCTTATACTATAGCCATCCTCAGGTGTTATAATTGCTTAACCATTCCTCAATTGGGCTATGGTCAACCTTGTCTAAGTTCTGCTTGGTGTAGGTTTTCATAAAGAATATAGCATTCACTTGTTTGGCTGAAAGGTTCATGAGTTATGGGGTATTGTCCCTAGCAAGATCACCATTCTGTCACAAGGGTACTGGAATCCCAGTTTCATCATGATGGGTAGTGTTGTTAGCACTGTAAATGTTATGATTATCTGACTAGTAAGAGTTAGTTGTCATTGGACACTGATGAGAAATATGATCAGATATTATTGTGGGGGAAGTTAGGATGTAATCCAAGAATTGAAGATTGTCAAAATAATAAAAAGACTAAATACTTGATTTAGGTATAAGATCTGTATAGGCTTCTATACTTGATCATTTAAAAATAGTCAAAGGGAAAGGGATTTTGGGGGTATCAAAGGTAGCAGATTAAATCAGTGTATACCCCTTTAGGTTGGGACCACCTAGTGCTAAAAAGGTAGCAGATTAAAATGAATAAATTGGATATAGGGTAAAACAAGGGTGGAATAACACTGATAGATTGGCAGTTTTGGGATTTTCCTGACAGTAGGATATCTGATTTAGTTACAAAATTTTGTAGATAGTTCTTGTTACACAAGGATACAATATACCAAATTTATTGTAAGGCTATAGAGTATTGAGCTAGTAGATCAAATTAAATTTGACTATCTGGTTGATCCAGAGGCCACATGACTGATGACTCAATTTCTTTGGAGCAAAATATTCTAATCAAAATTTGAAGCATAATTTTAATATCATTCCATTCTCAGATAGGATTCTTCAAACCTCACATTTCAAATTTTTGTATACAAACATATTTTTACCCTTAAGAGGTTTCTTGTTTCGCCTTCTCTCAATGTTCGAAAATAATAACAGAGTCACTACTGAACTTCCCGCACCTCTAGACACTCTCTTCACTCTACAGGAGCTTAGTAAGTTTGATGGTTCAAATGATTCGCTTTCAGTTTACGTAGCCATAAAGGGCGATATTTTTGACGTTAGCTCAAATCGTTCTTCATATGGAACTGGAGGGAGTTATAATGTCTTCGCTGGAAAAGATTCCTCCTTTGTACCTTTATTTTTAAACTAAACTCTAATGTTTTTCTCTATTCAGGCTTTAGCAGCAGGTTCCTTAAAACCTGAGGATTGTCATTCAGACATAAGCAATCTAAATGAAGAACAAGTAAGCTTATTGGTTTTGAATCTTAATGTTTTAGAAAGATTCTCTGGAAAAATGGTATGCGTTTTTTCAAAAACGCTATCCCATTATTGGACGCCTTAAGCAATGAGAAAAATTAAATTAACTGTGCAAATATGATAGGTACTTGATTTAACGAACCATGAAGCACAATAAATGTTCATCGGATCACTGTTATAAGTTTAAGTACCGGGCTTTGAAAATACCATACTCTAGCATTAACTTGGCTAAAAAGTGCATTTTTATTTCTAATTCTTTTGTAAGTATTTGTCCATCAATTCTACTTTTTAAGGTTTTTATTATATTGAATAGTTATTTTACAGTTTCATTTTGGTTCAAGAACTTAGAGTAAACACTATTTACCTTTCATTATGGTACAAACTAACTTAGTTTTTATGCGTCTGCTTTTACGACTAACCCTTTGCACTCGTTTTATTTATAAAGTTGTTGGGTGTCAACTTGTATAGTTACCTCCAGCGTGATTTACGAGTGCAAAGGGCTAAAACAGCTCAAACTTTAAAGGTTAAATCTTTAAGTTAATTTAATCTAAATCTAAGCTTAACTCCTAATTTCCATTCATAAAAGAAGTTTATATATTTTAATTGATTTACGGCTCTGGTCATGCTTTTTTGTTTACTTTAAAACAAGCTACCACTATAGTTTATCATTCATAATTTTACTGTATCTTTAGAATTTATGCAAAGAATTAGTAGTGTTGCTTATATTGAAACTTTTTAGCGTCCACGACTCATTCCCTTTAGTTAAAAGGATCCTTTTTAATTCTTAATGAATTCTGTCTCTATTTAAACTATATATTGATACAAAGGATTTGAGGGTTTTTAAAGTACTGATTTTTTGTTTTAGCTTACAAGTATAACTCTTTTAGAACTTTTTATTAAAAATCCTTAATTTTTTTGCTCACATGGGCATGAATAAAAACAGCTATATAGTATTTCACGCGAAACAAAAAGGATTATATACTGTACAATTTATTTATTTAATCAAGCGATACTTTATACTAGCTTTGGCTAGATTCACGAGCTTGCTAACTTGCCACTATGTTTCTAGCACGCGTTTAGTTTACGATAATATTGAAGGCTTTTGTAAAGTTCATATAGCTAAACTATAAACCTAAAAATGCTGATGTATACTGTAAAACCCAATAAAGCCATATTAAGATCGAGTATCTATAAGATCTAACTATTAAGAAAAAGAAAAACATCTAAAAAAACTTTTGATTGCAATATGAAAGACATCTGTTGGTTAGTATCAAAGTACCAAGGTTGAGTTGTAATCCAATTTATCAGTGTTATGCATAATCATATAGGTTTAGTGCACCTAAACTCACTAAACTTCTTTGTGCGCCGCGTTACTGCAAGGAAACAAGGTACTTCTCGTACCCAAGCTCAGATTAGCACAGGCGCAATTGTTTCCTCCCCCAGCGAGGCTAAGAAACGGTTCAACAATATTATGCCAAACTATATCAAGAGGATGACTGTGACCCAGGAGACATATAACGTTTTATAAACAAAATTAAAATCCATTCTCCTCTTAACTTATATAGTCTAGTTAGTGTTGTCCCTGATGAGGAACTATGGGATCCTGTACGTAGGGCGCCCCACCACAAAAGCCCTGGCCCAGATGGCATTTATTATGAGCTCTATCAGACACTTTAATTTCTTGCACCATTACTTAAAGCATCCATCAAAAAGTGCCTTCTAAAGACTTGCCTGATGCAGGTAAGTTAGAAGCCTTTGTGGGTATCTTATTTAAAAAGGGTGATTCTAATATTCTAAGTAACTGGCAATCAATCTCCCTTCCCAATGTGGATTCTAAAATTATGACCAAGATACTTTCAAAGCGTCTAATTATGATTTCTTAAACTGCCATATCACACAATCAATATGGGTTTGTCCTCAACCGCAGCATATGGAAGAACATCCATACTGTTGCCAATGTGTGCCAGTTTAAGTCAGATGGTGCACTGATCTTTTTATACTGATAAAAAGTATATGATAAAGTGCCTTGGAAGTATTTTGGGGCAACTCTAGGAAATTTCTGCCTTCCACCTCATTTTATTAGCTGGGTGATGCTTTCAACTGAGTCAGTTACTATAGCTAAATATGGCCCAGGGTTTATTTGACCATATTCTTCCCCAGCATGGTTTAAAACAGGCAACCCTCTTAGTCCTTTGGTTTACAACTTGGGGCTGGACCTAGTTCTGCATGTCATAGATCAGACCCTGAAAGGCATTGCCTTACCAGGTCAAACCCCTCTTAAAAGTATTGGCATTTGTAGATAATTGTATGGTGCAAGTTTCCAACCTACCAGATGCTTGCTCCCTTGAGACTATCATCAGTCAATATGAACATATAAGCAATGCTAAGGTCAATTGACACAAGCCCAAGATTATACTCCTTGGTAAGCACTATCTTCTGTGGCTCAATGAGACTGATTGCTGACCTTCAGCCATAAGGTCTATCATCCTATTCTAAGCATCTCTCTCTACCCAACTTGTGCTCCACATAGGTGTATGGCTGGATTCTGGAGGATACACATCTACATTTATAGAGAGTAATCTCCTATCTTTTATCTCAACCTATGCAGCCAGCCTTCATAGCTATTCAGTAGGGCTTGTTGGGAAAGTTGTATTGGCAAACACACTGTTCTTTCTAGTATATTATACAGCTCATAACACTTTCCACTGCATTTTAACTCTCTCAAGCTATATCATAATCATGGTTTTGGGATGGCCAATGAGCACCTATCAGGGTTGAAAAGCTCTTTGGCTCTTGGTTCTCAAAGGAGCATAGGTATCATTACTATCAACAAATCACCTATCTTTCAAGTAAATGGTTTGTTCATCTAACTAGAACTACCCTACAAAGTCTCCCTTGGTCCACTGCAGCACAAGGTAACTTTCAAGAGCATTGGGGCTATTAAATCCTAATGCTCCCAAGACTTTGTTAAAATCTAACTTTCACCTCAAAGCAGTAGAACCCCAACCGCACCCATCCATATTTTAAAAGTGTTCTTTGTATTATCAAGTATTCAAACTGGAGCTTCCTGAGAATTGACCCGCAACCAGCTCTGCAAGGGGCAAGTCCAACATACCTCCAAATTTTTGATAATGTTCTGGTGACTCCAAAATCTTTCTGCTCCAGGAACATGGTCACTTTAGAAAGAGTTGGTTTGTTGGATTTGTTAGTTATTTCCTACTCCCCACAGGATCAGAAGAAAATGTAAGTATACTCTTCATCCCTCACTCCACCCAAAAATAGAGCTCCCATCTGGAAATGCCTTGAATGGTCATATTGTATAGCAGATAGGTCCAACGTCATTTTACAACTTTGTTAAGTCTGTGGTGGCTTTAGTAGTCTTATTCTTAAGATAGAGGGGTGTACCACATCCAAGGCAATATAAAAATGAAGGTTTTTACATGTTTCAGCTTCCTGTGCATAGGATAATTTACCCTCCCTGTGACCCATTTTCCATGCAAGTGATTTTCTAGGTGTCACCATTACTTAGTTCCCTGATAGCAGTCACAGCATTGTGGTCAATCCATACTATTGTTTTTGAAGCTACTAACAAGGGTTCACACACTGTTAGGATTCCAGCGTGATAAGAAATGATTTGGCTTCTTTTGTGGGTGTGCTAGCAACCACAAGAGCAGCTGCAGTTCATAAGGCACCTCTGGGTCTAAGGTTCTGTGAGGGACCCTGTTGGAGGGGTAATTGGAAAGGGTCCACTCCAAGGAACTGGTTACCATGTACCATTTTTGTTTATTAAAATAAATATAAGAAAACATTTTTTCCGCTCAATCTCACATTTGAGCAACTATACAAAAAGGTTTAATTATATACCACCATCTATAAATGTCTGTTTCCCAATTGATGTCCTCATATCTTCTGCCTGCTGCTCCAGTGTGAGGCTGCAGTGATCCACCTCCCAGAGTTTTCCACCCTGCAGGGAAATGAATTTGGACAGGATCAAATAGTTCACCAAACTCTACTGGCCAATTTGTCCCTCCATGGGACTTAGCTCTTCACCTTGCATACATCCACCTGACTTGCCCCCATCCTCTTATTCTAACTAGATCCACTATCCAATTTTTCCTCTGAGTAGACTATGGCCTTAATTCCCATACACTGAAAAGGCAATAATTAAGCTCACCACTGTTGCCTTTGCGCCAGCTGGCTTTATCAATTTCCACCCTTTTAAGGGCTACATTGATATAGGATTCCAAACAGAGGAGGATGCTGCAGTGGTGGCGTTGACCCCTTTAATTTACAAAAATACCCCCATTTCCACTACCCAAACTTGTCTCCCTGATGACACCACACTGGTGGTATCATTTGCTAACATCCCTTCGCATCTCCCACCCCAAACCTTATATGTCACGTTGATGTCAGGTCTTGTGGCTTATGAAACTCAGCCCAACCATTTTTCACCATTCCTTATGAGTGGATTGCCTGGCTGTCCCTCAAGCCAGAGCCACCATCATCCCACAACACCCTGCCATTATCCATCAAATCCCCCCATGTGCTCATATTGCTTTGGCACCAGAGCATTTTTTGGGCTTGTGTCAATAGCAGTTAACAGATTTGTCCCATTTGTTTTGAGCTTGACCACTCTAAATGGTCCTGCCCTGTGCTAATTCATTATTTACAATTTCTGAACCCATTTCAGCAATGTCTGAATGGGGCTTTTTGTTGCCTCTCCTACCCACATTTTCAAATGTTGTGACAATGTGGGAAGTCAGCTCCCACCAAAACCTCCAAACACACTCACCACCCTGGGCACAAACTGATCAATCAGAGTTATGCTTGGACACCATTTGCACCTAAGAAACCCATTCAACTACTACCCACCCAAAATCTACATCCACTGTTATAATTTGGCAATATACTGGAGATACGACAAAGGTTTTATGCACAGGGTTAAGCCCACTGAGCAATAGGGCTGGCAATATGATGGTCATCATCCTTGAAACAATGGATAAACTTCTAATAAATGTGGAGCAATTTCCCAATAATAGCCTTTATTTAATCTAATATATATACAGTGGATCCATGCTGTTCCACACGCTTAAAACAACTAACAATCCTCCTCTTCCAATCTACACATCTCACTGATATCTCAGCAACTTTGGATGATACTAACCATTTTGATTAGTAATTTGTTCCACCATATCTCATTGGTTCTGGAAGAGGTTACTATGTATTATATTCATAATCGCCTTAATTTGAGGCAATTCACTCACTATCCGTCATGCATCGAATTCTCAATATTCATTGTTTGTCAACATTTCCTTATCACTTAATTTAAAGTCAATCCAATATTACTTCTCAATTTTATATCGCCTCATCTCAAGGCACTCAAAAAATAGTAACTCTTAATCATACTCAGCGGATTTTACCTATTTCACCATAACAACTTAGGGCTTATTGTCTACTCATATCAGAATTGCAACATTATCCCCCTTGAATGGACAATAAGACTCCTATTGCTTATAAACCTGGAGGAACTTTGTGTTCATGCAGTTTATGATACATCCACTTGCGGGGTCCTTGATAGTATAAGTGTCAACACCCATCTTCTCATTAACTTTGAATAGCCAAATCCAGATACTGTCCAACTTATGTTTCTGCCCATACCCGTGTTGATCATGGAATAGAACCATGTCCCTATCTTTGAACTGGGAAAGCATGCTCCGCCATACCTGATCATAATCCTGAGTCTTTATTTCCTTAGCTAATCTGAATGAGTATGCTTCAGTTTGCAGTTTGATCAGCATATTGGCAAGCAGCATCAGATAACGTTGTGGGTCCATTCTACTGGTATCTTCCACAAAGGCATAGAGCAGCACCGGAAGAGAAGAGAGTCATCCATACAGCAATTGAAAGGGACTCTTCCCCGTAGAAGAATGATAGCTGATATTATAAGCAAAGATAGTGGTGGAAAGGAGGGAACTCCAATCTGAAGGGTAGTTCTGCTACCAATTTCTGTAGTATGTTCACCAAGGTCTCATTAACTTGCTTAACCATTCCATTGAATTCTGGGTGATATGGGGTCATCAAAACCCCACAGATGGCCATCAGCTCGTTTATCTTGGGAAGGATGTGAGAAGTGAAGTTAGTTCCATTATTGTTAAGGATGAACTTAGGGCAGCCATGTCGCTGAATAATGCATTCCGTGATGAACTTGGCCACTGTGACTGCCCCCAAATTCTTGATTGCCCTTGCTTCTACCTACCTGGTCAATTGGGCAATTGCCACCGAATGTATTTGGACTGGTCTGCTCCCATTGGCAGAAGGCAAAAAACATCAAGGGAAACTTTATGCCAAGCAAAATTTAGTTTCACCAACTGGTATGAGGTCTTCTGGTGGAACGGCTTTTCCATTTGGCACTGGTGGCAGCAGGATATTGTTTCCAGCATGTCAAAGTTCATGCTTTCCCAATAGTAGTGTGGGCGCAACAATTCCAACATCTTGCGCATGCCACCATGTTCAACTACTCTATGTGCACTCACGATAATGTTGGGCCATGATGAGGGTCACAGGAAGTTCACTGTCAAATTGCTGATCCACTTGTACAACTCACCATTCCGCTGGAAGGTATTGGCTTGCATTGAATTCAACGCCTTTATGACTTGCAGCAGCTCATCATCATACTTCCCGCTGAGCATCTTGTCATACATTATGTCACTCAAATCCGCTGTAACTGCAATTGTGGGTAGTCTTGAAAAGAAATCAGCATTCTGGTGTTTGTCTTCGGGTAAGTGGAGGATCTCAAAGTCATAAGCCTGAAGTTTGAGGGCCAATCGGGCTAGACGCCCTTCAGGTTCCTTGAGATTCTGCAACCCGCATAGCAATGCATGATCCGTTATGACGTTGCATTTTACTCCACGCAGATAGCCCTAAATTGCTTATACGCGTAGATCACCGCTAAGCACTCTCACTTGGTTATGGTATAGTTACGCTCATGGTAGTTCAGGCTCTGACTGCAATATGCAATGGGATGCTCCTCCCATCATCATCCTTTTGGGATAGGACCGCCCCAATGGCGGAAAGGGACACATCCATCTGAATGATGAACTCCTTATCAAAATTAGGGTAGTGGAGCACTGAAGCACTGCTCAGCGCCTTCTGAAGTGTATTGAAGGAGCGATGACGGCATTCCGTCCATTTGAATGTGGCATCCTCATTTAATAGCTCAAACAACGGACCTCCAATACAACTAAAGTTAGGGATAAAGTGGCGGTAGTAGCCGACAATCCCTAAAAACACTTGTATATCACGCTTACTAGTTGGCATAGTCGTCCTTCAGATAGCCTCCACTTTGGCCAGTTGGGACTTCGCCCAGTCGCATCTACCACAAACCCAAGGTACTACAGTTGGTCCTTAAAGAAGTGGCTTTTATGGGGCTTAATTTTGATGTTGGCCTCTGCCAGTCAGCGGAATACCTCCTCCAAATGGTTAAGGTTCTCAGAGAACTTTTGGGAAAAAACATTGATATTGTCAAGGTACACAATGATGCACGACAGCTTCAAGTCACCTAGAACTGTGTCCAAGACCCGCTGAAACGTAGCTGGGGCATTACATAGCCTTTGGGTCATACAGGTCAGTTGGAAAAGCCCTTTGGACGTGATAATGGCGCATTTCTTCTGTTCCACTGCAGGCAACTTGATTTTCCAATATCTAAATATCAAATCCATTGCTGAGAAGTAACGAACTCCCCCTTATTGATCCAAAGCATCATCAATCCGTGGCAAGGGGTATGAGTCCTTTTTGGTAATACTGTTGAGCTTCCAGTAGCTTATTACTATGCAGTTGGTGCTGTCCTTCTTTTTTACAATTAGAACAGGCAAAGCCCATGGACTCTTTGATGGTTCAAGCATCCGTTGTTACAGCAGCTTTTCAATTTCCTCGGTGACAACATCCTCAGCTGCCCTCAATCATTGGATTGGCTGAGATCTGAAGAGAAGATGATCGCCAGTGTCCAATTGATGGATTAATCCAATGTGCACCCTAAATCATGATTGTCAACAGCAAATATCTCCTTATATTTTTAAAATAAAGCTTCTGACTGATCTTACTGGGCTTCCAATAATCCCATTAAATTTTCACGTTGTATGACCGCCATTACACCAAGCTGCGGTTTAATGACAGACCAAATTTATCCAGCAACTAAAACTCTTGAACCCAAGAGGACCTCCTCAAATGGGGTCAAATGTAAATATGCCACTATTTGATGCTGGCGGATTCGCATGGGTCCATTCTAGAGATTTGCTACCAAAAAGTTTAATCTCCACATGTCCCAGGAGTATAATACCTGGAGCCATGCGAGGCTCAAGCCACGATTGCTGATAGGGCACAATGACCTCCCCATAAATCCCAGCAGGCGCTTATACCTCTAACTCGGGGTTTATTATTACTTGGTTCCTGGAGAGGGATGGATATAGGGCCAGAAGCTCTTTTTAGTGCCCTTGATATTTATATATTTGTTGGGGAAGGGCCCAGTCCTTGCTTTTAAGGCTATGGTAACAAACCAGAACCATCCCATCACTATATGCAATGTTGATATGTCCCATGTGCACTGAGTCCTTTGGCACTCCCCTGGAGGTGAAATAAATTGGGACTTGTTGCCCCAAAATCCCGAAGGTCTCCCCCATCATATCAATGACATCACCATAGTATTGCATAAAAGTGGTTCCAATCAACATGTCATAATTGCTGTTAAGTAACTTACTGCTTGAGATGCAACAACAATTGATCCAAACCGCAATGGTAGCATGCTGTAAGCTCCCTCTAAGACCTTGTTTTAAGCTCCAGCGGTTCCATACACCATTTGATGTTCCACATAAGGTTTTAATGTTAACTTCACCACCAGCTTAGTGGAAACTATGTTAATTGGAGCACCCGTATCTATTATAGTGCAAACTTGGGTTACTGCTACAACAATGTCACAGTAGGTACACTCAAAGTAAAATGAATAGTAACCGTTTACTACATGGAAATTCAAAGAATCACTTTTCTAAGGAAGCTCATAATACTTTCACTGAAATTAATGTACCCTCTAACAATATAATCCACTAGGAAGGCAACGTCTACTCCTCTCAGGAAAGCGCATCTGCAGATGGTTTCAGTTTGTCTGAAGAACTTTGTTCAAATATATGACACATGTATGGCTTTAGGTGCCCTAGAGATCCTTCATCTTCCATGTCCTTAGCTTGTATTTGTGTCAGTACATTTACTCCCCCACCGGCTGTTGATACAGAAATATAGCATTGTACTGGGGCTTCCACTGTATATACTTCAGTAGATTCAGGTAAAAATTTTTGAATTTGGAATAGCAGAGGTAGAGAGTCCCATCTCTACTCCGCTCTGACTTTTCCCCTGGTTTCATTGATCCTGCTGTAAATAATGGACCTGTCAATAGGGGCAACCTCGTGCCAGGTGCCCAGAGTGACCATATTTGAAACAATTTACCCCATAGGGCCTGCATCATTGAATATTGTAAGTTAGTTCAAATGGAAAGTTTTACGGAAGGTGATCAGCAAAAACAGAACCAGGGTGATAGAATGACTGCTGACGGTCAGCGTAATTAGGCCCAGAGTGGTAGTTAGACCATGGACAATAAGCAGGTATGGGGCAGACGGTTAACTGCTGGAGATAACTCAGTGATATATGAACTGGTCATGCAAATTTTCCCAAATAAGATGGTCTGGCAACAGTAGCGGAAGGGTTATGCTCAGTATTGGTTGGAGGGAAGTTGGCAGATATACAGCGCAAGAACTGAAAAACTTAAGCAAGGGTACGTCTTCATCCAACAATGAGGTCATGACATTGTACAGCTCGCGGTATGCTTCATGTCAGAGGTCATTGCAATGCACACGTAGATTCTGATAAAATCCCTGCCCCAATCAATATGTGGGCTTTTGTCATTAATTGATCAGCAAACATGGTGAGAGTCTCATTACGCTGAAACCCAATGGTCAAGAATTCAGCCTTCCGCTGTGACATCTTTTTGGAACCCCCAAACAAACACAAAACAGTATTCTTCACTTCTTGGTATGAAATGGAACTGTTCTGAAGATAACAGGTGACTTGGTTGGCACTTCCAACATCCAAGGTGAATATTAACAGTTTTGCTTTATTACAGTCAGAGGCTCCTTCCATTGTAAACTCAAATCGCTTAAAGAACCCATGAATATTCCAATAGTGATTGAATGAAGGCAATTTATCACCACAAACTTCCTGAAAAAGCATATCCTGCCTTTTGAGCACAGCGTCTAAGGCAAGTTTGAGTTCTGCATATTTGGCTGGTGTAGTATGTCATAAAGATCCCCTGTCCATGCAAGCCTGATGTGCTATGGCCAGCGAATAGAAATTTATTGTGTTATTGATCAATTAGCCCCCTGTAGAAAGTATCACTGTTATAATTTGGAAGTATACAGGAGATACACCAAGGGTTTTATGCACAGGGTTAGGCCCACTGAGCAATAAACCAGAAATATGACAATTGCTGTCCTCAAAACAATGGATAAACTTTTATTATTATGGAACAATTGCACCAACAATACTCTTTATTTAATCTAATATATACAGTGGATCTTCGCTGTTCTGCTCACTAAAATCTACTGATAATCCTCTTATTCCAATCTACTCGTCTTGCTGATATCTCAGCAACTTCAGAGGGTACTGCTCATTTTGCTTAGTAATTCGTTCTGCCACATCTCATTGGTTCTGGCAGAGTTACTATGTATTAAATTTATGATCACCTTGATTTGAGGCAATCCACTCACTATCCATTATATGTTAATATCTTATTATTCATTGTTTGTCAACATCTCCTTATCCCTGATTTGGAGGCAATCTTAAATGAATTTTTCACCCAAGATAGCCTCATCCTAAGGTGCTCAAATAATTGTAACTCATAATCAGATTCAGCAGATTCTACCCATTCTGCTAACTTAGGGCTTATAATCCAGTCATATAAGAATTGTAACATTCACTATTCTCATAAACCATAATTCTTGGGAACTATTGGATGAAGTTGACTCATCAGGTAAAGCTATCACAAATAAGGATGAAAAATCTGATGAAGATGGCTCAGAGGGAATTTATTGGCCCAAAATTCACATAACTCTGATTTTTACAAATTCCTCTCACCCAGACGATATGCTCCTAAACCCAATGCCATTACATTCTAAAGTGACCAACAGCTTGCCTTAGCAGCGGTGGCATCACCCAATTGCCAACAACTCTGCAAAGCAGTGGCACAATCAACGGAACAGTTCCTTAAATGGCGATCACAATCAACTTCCCCCCTGATTTCCCCAAATTAGCACGAGGGGAAATCACCAAATTGACCTATGATGCCAATGATGCTGTCTTGCATGTTGAAAAACTAGCAGCATTTTACCCAACCTCTAAAATTACCTGGTAAAAATATTGCCAGCTTGGCCCAACTCCCTGATGCCTGCATCCAAGTGGAACATCATATTGCATAGTTAGTTAAGGCTTTCTTCCAAGCTGACCTTGAGAAATATAACTGTTATCTAACACTCCTCCAACCCCACCACGCTGATGCCCCAACGCCCTTACTCTCTGCTTTTGTCCTCTTCTACAACCAATACTAATCTTTCCAGAAAGATAAGCCTGAAGAAGAGCTGCACGACCCTCCCTCCCCCTCTGCCATGGTGGGCTAGCGGTACTCCACTCCCTTTCTGGTTGGAGGTTTTTATTTTCTTTTGTTTTGTCACCCCTTTTGTTTTGGGCTTTTTTGCTTTGAATTGGTAATGTCTGTCCCCTGGTCAGCGTGCCTCAAATAAAATTTAAAATTTAAAAGTTAAAATTATTAAAGGAAAGTTTCTTTTCAAAAAATATACCTATTAAACTGAAAGGAAAACTTAATAAAAACTAAAAACCTTACTATTAGTAGGGTGTTGGGTCTTATGTTGGGTTGGGGGTGGCGAGCTGCTAAGCTGAGCCACGATATTAGGGTTGGTTTCCTACTTTTAATCCAGAAATTACTGTTTTAATCGTCAATTTCACCTCATTAGTACCAGTTGACATTCAAGCTATCTTCAGGACATTTCTTTAAATCCTGGATGTTTGAATTCACTTTTTCAACTTTGGAAGGGCTGTCAAGTTTAAACCCCGTTTATGCTCTCTTTCTTGACTATTAGCCCAAGTTTAGACTTATTAGGTATGTTTTTGCTATACAGGTTGGCTTCTGGGTGAACCAAAAATTAAATGGCAGGAATAGGGACCTTGGTGTGGGGTTTCTTGATTTTTCTGAAGTCTTCACAAAGTTGTAAGGTTTTTAATAAAAACCTGCTTACTTAAAGATTTGAGTAAATATGGGCTGGGGGTAGATGGGGAAGTGTGTGACAAGCAGGGAGGGGCAGCGGTTACCCACCTCTCATCCAATGTTGCCCTAGGTCAGAGATTTGTTTGGGGGGGGCAGGGCTTTGGCATTTAAACCCTTCTTAGTTCTAAAGAAATGTACACCCATGTTTAGCTTGATAGCTGACACCTGAGGCCTTACACTCACCAAGGATAAAGAACTTGCACGTTTCCACTGTCATCTCACTTGCAAATTTCAGTATTGGGTATTTGGATATATTCTTTTAAATGGCGCCGCCAGATATTTAAAAGTGGTCTTGGCACAGGTTTGTGAGGGTTTTCCTAATCTAGTAAAATTTTCCCTATATGACGACAGGGAACATGAAACTGAGCTGATAAGGGTTCAGTTCAAACTTTAATTGTTGTTCACTGTAGATCTAGGAACTTCCTTCCTAAATCAACTAAACTTAATTACTAGTAAAAGCTAGTATTCTAAGAACAATATACTTTATTAAGGGAATAATATCATACATATATAGTATTTAGGCATCTTAACGCCCTTCTACTCAAATCATTGACATTAATTGCCAGATAATAGCTTTGCGCTCATTGACCTGCGGCTTTAGCATGTCATTAGTTGGAACTCCCTTTGACTTGATTTCACAGGCTAGGCGATCCTGCCATTGAGCTGGCAAACCATTGGATATCATTCCCAAAATTTAAGGGATTCTTCATCATCAAATTATTCATAAATACTTACTTGGAGATTCCTTTCTCAGAAACCTAAAAATTATCAATACAAGTAAATGATTTAGGGGATCATTTTCAACTAATCCACTGCTATTGGAACATGTTGGAAAGCATATTTTTGTTAAATTTTAACTCATCCCCCACTTAACCAGATTTTCCTCTTTCCACATCTCTACCAATGGAAGAACCTTCGCCCAATCCCCAGCAGCCTAGAGGTGGCAGAATTAAAATGGTGGTGATCATCACCAAACATAAAACATAATAGCAATGAATGGCGCTAATAGCTAAGTAAATAATAAATGACGCGTTGCAAAAAAACTGACCAGCAATTATTGCTGAGATATCGCGACTTAAAGCCATATCAAAGAAACATTAATCAACCATTGAAATAGGAGCAACCTGGTCAAAAAGAACTAGTAGAAAATTCTGACACTTCATTGGGTATTGGCATGATTGTAAGATTTTAGCATGCTTCAATTCATGATCTGACCATTGGAGATGTCCTTAATTGTAAAGGTATATATAGATGTTTTATTGATGACTTTGAGGGGACCAATCCATAAATGATCTATCTTGTTATGGCACCTGAACCCATGAGTATTGCAATAATTAACCCAATCACCAATGATGAAAGTCTGGAGAGCTGGCCGTTTATATCCTCATAATCCTTGGCTTTAAATTTCCATTTGAGAGTGTTAGCACAGGCCAAAGATTGTAACCTGATCTGAACTTTTTTCAAAAGCTCTAGATAGTGGAGAGGTGTCATTGTTGAGCTCAGATCAATTGCAGGAAATAAAATCAGGGCAACACAGGCTGATGCCTGTAAAGCATTTTGAAAGGGGATTTCCCTGTCAACAAACGGTAACTTAAATTATAGGCGAAAGTTACCTCCAACAATTATATTACACAACTAGAAGGTTTCCCAGTGACCAGCTTCTTTGAAGCAGAAGCCGAAGTCCCTTTTACTCATTCAACCATTCCCTTGGTTTCTGGATGATAAGGAGTCATCAAGATTCCCAAAATTCCCATATGATCATTTAATTCTAGGATAATTTGGGTGGTAAAATTGCTGCCATTGTCCGTTAATATAACCTGAGGACAGCCATGACAGTATAGTAACTGCTCCATGATGAACTTGGCAGTACTGCTGGCATCTACTTTAGCGATAGCCCATGCTTATACTCAATGAGTCAGGTGGTCAATTACTACAGTTAAATCTTGGCTTTTCTCAGTGCCAGGGTTAACAGGACTGCAACATCGATTAATAAAGTATGCCACGTGAACCCAGGCTCCACCAGCTAAAATGTTGTAGCTTTCTTGAAGGGCTTGTGTGCCTGACACATGAAGCAACAAATGAGGTGTTCAGAGAAGCCAAAGTTAAGTGATTTTCACTAATAATCCCATTGAACCTGTTCCAGAGTCTTCCACAGGCCCATGACCAGTTACTTTTTAAGCCGCAGTAATAATTAAAGCGAGCTAACCGCTCAAAGTCACTTTTGAGCGATTTTAAATTTAAGTTTATTTATCCACAGCCATCTGCCCAAACCTATTCTTTGATGTACTTGGCTCTGCCGCCTGCCACCCCAGTGTGGGGCAGCAGTGCACCCCCACCTAACGTTTTCCGCCCTGCAGGCAAGCGCGTTAAAATGGGCTCAAACAGCCCGCCCACTGCTTCCAACTGTTTTGTCCCCACAGGACTTAGCGCTCCACCTGGCGCGCGTCCCCCTTCTCGCCCCCATCCTCTCGCCCTCCCTCGCTCTGCTATTCGCTATTGCCTCAGAGTGGACTATGGGCGTTTGTTCCCATATGCTGATAAGGCAATTATTGACCTAGCCACTACAGCCTTTGCTCCAGCTGGATTTATAGACTTCCGCCCTTTTAAGGGCTACTTTGACGTTGGGTTCCAATCTGAGGAGGATGCTGAAGCGGCAGCACAAACTCCTCTAATTTATAAAAAAAACCCCATTCCCACAACCCATACTCGCCTCCCTTCAGACACCACGCTAGTGGTATCCTTTGCAAATCTCCCATCCCACCTTCCACCCCAGGTTTTGTATGACCAGTTGGTCGCGGGGCTCATGGCTTATGGCACTCAGCCCAACCTCATCTTTGCCATTCCATCTGGTGCAGAACGCCTTGCTGCTCCTCGTGCAACAGCCACCATCATACCACACCACCCTACCATAGCCCAACAAATCCCACCCCGCGCTAGTGTGGCTGCAGCGCCTGATCATTTCTTTTGGGCTCAGGTTGATAATGGTAGGCAGATTTGTTCCCTCTGCTTTGGCCTCAACCATGCAAAAAGAGCGTGCCCTAAGGCCAAATCCGCTGCTGCAGCTTCTGAGCCCCCCTCTGGAGGTTCAGTATGGGGCGCTTTGCTGCCCCACCCACCCTCCAATCTCGTTCAGTGGGCCCACATGGAAAATCAGCCCCACCCAAAACCTCCATCCTCACTCTCCCACCTAAATCTGCGCCAGCCAATTAGAGCAATGCTTGGACCAACATTCGCACCCAAGCAGCTGACCATTCGCCCAATCCTACCCACTCAAATTTAAACGCCACTATTCCAGTGAACCAAAATCCATGGGATCTATTGGCTGAAACTGACGAATCAGGTAATATCCTCATTAGTAAGCATACAGGTCAACCTCTCTGCCATGGCGATTATTGTCGGGCAGAATTTTTCCTTCCCAACTTTGATGAAACCCCTACCCCTCGCCATTTTGCTCCTCTACCTAATACAGCCCCCTTCCAAATTGACCACCAGCTCGCCTTAGCTGCGGTGGCCTCTCCTCATTGCCCAAAACTATGCACCGCGGTGGCCCAGTCAGTGGCTCAGCTCCAGCATGGCCTGCCCACCATCTTCTTCCCCCCGACTTCCCTGAATTTCCCTGCAGTGACATCCTAAAACTATTTGATGATGCTGAAATCGCTGTCATGAATGTCGCAACGCTTCTTCATTCAACCCCTCAGCCAAAATCACCCGCCACAGTATCTCCCTTTTCACCCAACTTCCTGAAGCCCGCAAAGAAGCTGAAGCTCTCCTCGCAGCTTTTGTTGAAACACTTTCCCATCATTATTTTGATGCAGAAGTGGAAAACTCCTACTACGCTGACCTCAGCCCCCACTATGAAGATGCCCCAACGCCCTGACTCTCTGGTCTGATCCAGTACTGTAACCAACACCCCTTGATCGAGGTGGGTCTTTCTGAAAACCAACCCCCCGACACCTCCTCACCCTCTGCCATGGTGGGTTAAGCAGTTTCTGCTTCCCACCTGGTTAGTAGTTTGTTTTGCCGTTTTGAGTGTTGTGATCGGTACTGTCCATCCCCTGGTTGGCGTACCTTGAATAAATTTTAATAATTAAAGCGAGTTTGGAGGGTATTGGATGCAATAGGGCTTAGTCTCTGATCACTTTGAACAATTGACTATGATAAGCCTCATAATCTCCATTGCTTTGGTGAGGGCTTTCTGAATTCACGTGGCTGCCTTCCAATATCCCCACTGAGCATCTTATCATACAAGGCATCAGCTTCATTTTGCAAGGCTAAAATGGAGGTTAAGCACAACATCCCATCAGAATTACAAGCATTTTCCCTAAGCGGTGTACAATTTTGCAATCATACACTTGCAACTTAAGAGCCCCGGGCCAACCTCTCTTCAGATTCTTTGAGGTTATACAGCCATCACAGAAAGGAGGGATTAGTCACTAAAGTAGAGTAGACCCCATGAATATGTACCCAAAACTGTTTACAGGCGTATATTACAACAAGGAATTCCCACTCAGTTACAGTATATTTGCACTCATGATTACTCATTGTATGACTTACATAAGCTACCAGATGTTCATCGCTGAATTCATCCTTCTGAGTCAACATTGCACTGATTGATGTCAAGGACGCATCAGTTTATAAAATAAAAGCTCACCAAAGTTCAGATACCACAAGAGTGATTTGTACTTCAGATACATCCAAAGGTTGTCAAACAAGTCATGAGCTTCCTTATTCCATACAAACCCCTTTTTGGGATCCTTTAACAACTTAAAAAAGGATCAATGATAGAATAAAAATACTTGATGAAGTGGCGATAATAGCCAACAATCCCTAAAATTACTTGAAGGTTGCAAACACTCATCAGTTGGGACAAGGCCCAATTTTCCATAACCTTAGGTTTTTGGGGGATTAGCCCATTAGCATCAACAATAAACCCAAGGTATTTAATTTCATTTTTGAAAAAAGGCATTTTACAGCTTAATTTTCAGGTTGGCTACAGCTAGTTTTTAAAGATTTTTCTCAGATGCTCGAGGTGATCTGTGAAGGTGCGGCTAAAAAGCATTTATTTCTTCAAGATAGATGAGAATTAATGTCAACTTCAAATCTCCCAACATGGTGTCCAGGAGCGTTGAAGCATTGCCGGTGCATCACAAAGACCTTGGGGCATACACGTCAGCTGATATAAGCTGCTGATGGTAACAGTTCTTTACTTTTACTGGTTTTCCAAAGGGAGGTCAATCTTCAAATATTCAAATATGAGATCCATCGCTGAAAAGAATTGAGCCCCTCCTAAGTGATCAAGATCATCATTGATTTGTGGAAATGGGTATGAATCCATATTCATTATTTTCTTCAACTAACAATAGTCTATAACGACCCAGCTGGTCTTGTCCCTTTTTACAATTAATTTTGGACTGGCCCAAGGGCTCGATGATGGGACCAGCAATCTACGGTCAAGTAGCTTAGTAACTTCACCAGTAACTATCACCTCACTTTCATGTGAATGACAAATGGGTAACACTTGAATTGGCGGCTGATACACAACGTCAACCTTGTGGACTATATTCTTGGCGCACCCAAACCATAGTTGTTTTGTGCAAATATGCCTTAATACTGTTTGAATAATTTATAAACATGATCCTTTTATTCTTAGAAATCCCTGTCAGTCTGTCCTGATCAAGTAAAGCGAGTTTTGCAGGTGATTCAGGATCATCAGGTAACCTTATCTCGTTCAGCTTCCCAAAGTCAGGAAATGACAAAGGTTCACTGGTTGGGACTAAATGAATGAAGCTACCACTTGGCTTTTTTATCTGTATTGACCTATCCAGGAGGTTGGTTACCATACCTTTATTTATTACCGTGTCCAGGGATGAAAATTTCAGAAGCTACATAGGGCTCAGTTTGATCTTTCTTCCAGGTTGCATGATTTCACCATATATAGATAGCCAGGGATATCCAAGGTAAGCCCAGTCCTTATGATGCACTATTCCCTGGACTTCACAACCTTCCACACATGCGCCCTAAAAGGAACCCACTGACTTTCTTCAACTTATGCTGGTGGTAGCCAGGAACGTTTTACAACATGTCAAAACTTGATGGGAACAATCTCATTGACATAGATCAAACTAATGTAGTCATTCATCTTGGTCAGGGATGTTTCCTTTTTTTCTGGTAGAACAATGGCAATGTTTGTCCCAAAATTTCGAGAGTATTGGCTTGGAAATCACAAATGACCCCATGCTGTCGCATGAAATTGGTGATGATCAATATCTCATAATTCTAGTTGGGCAGAATTATGGCCAGGGAAGTTACAAGAAGGAGCAGCATAATATTGGCAAGGTGCTATATGCACCTTAAAAGGTAGTGGAATGTAGGCCCGCCATCCCATAGACTTTATTATGATCTACATTGAGGGCAAACTTCAACCTCTTCACAAATTTCGTATAATCAAAATTGGTCAGAGCCCCACTATTTGTGATTGCTCGAACTCTTAACTAATTCACCCAAATTGAACAAAAGAAATCTGAATACAAAGCAATACTGATTTTTAGCACTAGTGGTGCCCAACCCAAAAGGGGAGCCGCCACGCATCTCATTTGCAAATGTGCCAAATAAAGGAATTAATATAAAAAATTCTTAATATAGCCCCTAGGTTATCAGCCTAAGAAGCCATATCAGATGGCGAGGAAGCTTTGTGAAACTTTTGTACGGCGTCCGCTTTAGCTGGCAGACCATGGTGGACAACATTGGGGTAGGGGCATCAGCGACATGAGGCATAATGAGGTATAGTTGTGGGTTTTGTTTATTAATGAGGCCGGTGGTGTCCATCTCCTCAACGTATTGAGACAAAGAAATATTGTTTATTTTATAAATGGAGGCATTATTTGCCAGAAAAATAGATTGCAAAAGTTGTTCGGCTGCCTTGAGGAAATTGTTCTTTTATGGTAGCCATGGGGATCAAAACAATAATATCATTCAACAGGCTATTAGCTTCTGTTAGCTTTGTCAGGATGTGTGGTTCTTTCAAATAGGAACACTAATTTTTGATCGCTTCAGGTTCAGAAGCCCTCAATTGAAAGCGGGAATCTTCAAAACATAATCATGAGGAACTTCACATAGGTGGAGGTGAACTGTTCCACGTCTTCTCTACCCAATATTTTCCCAATAAAAAAGCTGTTCATTGGTAGGGACAACCACATTAATTTTCTGGGTTTGATATGACAGAACTTCGAGATGTGACCATATTTCCTGCACTCATAACAGATGACCTGGTACCACATATTGCTTTTTCCAGGTTCATTGAACAAACTTACTTGACCCTTGAAATTTGTCACCACTCATTCTTTCTTGGGGGTTTCCCCTCATAACTCATAGGAGCAGGGTTATCATTGCAAAACTCTTGTTGAGGGCATTGAAGGTGGCCCACAAACATACAAAAAGTTAAACATTTGATTTGTTTACATATCTGCGTTCAACGTGTGGACCATCACCTGATTTGGCTCTTTGTGTCCTTGCAACGCCAACTTCATGGCAGTCCAAGCATCAAGATTGGTTGACACTCCACCTGTAAGGATCTGTGCTTCCTGATAGAAGTGACTGGCGAAGACTTTGATAAACTCATCTCTTCAGAACTGGATTCTGAGGAAACCCTGCATATAGATGGTGAGGTGCTCTGGACTGCTGAACTCCCCTATAATTGCCACCTTTGCTTAGGCATACTACCATTTGCTGGTGGCTAGACGGGGCAGAATGATATTCTGGCTGGAAGTATTGAGACAGTTTACAATGGTGACCGCCCTCTGGTGATCCCCACACCCCACCATAGCTATCTTGAACAACTTGAAGAACGCCTTAATATTGTTCCATTGAAACTCCAGCAGTTTGAGAGTTGTCCAAAATTCCAAAGCCCCAGGGGGATTGTTTCCAACTTTTAACTTCCATCCGACAGTTTGCACAGAGGAGGAAGAGCGCTGTACAGGTTAAGCCACTGGTGGTTTCTTCCCCTTTTTAATGTGCCTCAACTAGATTCTGTGGAGCTATCATCCCTGGATGAGAAGCTCTTCTTATCAAAACGGAATCACACTTGGAACCCTTGGGGCTGCAGCCAGTGTCTCCTAACATGGATAACCTATCTGTGATAGTTTTCTCCCACTTCTTGTGGCCAGACTTCAACGCCTTCAATTTTAGGCATTTTCGACGTAGTACCTCCAGGTCCTTGGTCAGCTGTCAGATTTAGTCAGTATTATTGTCCGCGGTTTTCACTAACACCATAGCTTGTTCCTGAACCTCGATATATCCAATCCCTGATTCCTCATAATCCCCTTGATTGCGGCAGCTTGACCCATAAATCAACTTCTTGCTTTTAAGATATGTTAATCCAACGCCATGACTTAAAGCGCCAAAAACTCAGTCCAGATTCCCTTAACCTCAGCTTGGCTGTGAGTTTCATGTCACTGAATAAACCATTTGACTTTGCGACTTCTTCCTTAACATCCTTATGCTGATTGATGAGATAGTGGATAGACTAATTTTTTACAGCCAATTCATTACCATATATATTCTAAATCCACAGTTTCGGGGTTTGGCACGCTTCAACCTTAATTTGGCCGCTATTCTTGTCATGCACTGTTGGTCTGCTCATTGCTTCTTAACTCACTAACTTTATCGACAACTTTGGCTGAGAACCCCCTGGAGTGATCACCACTTGTTGATAAGTAATCACTGCACAGTCTCACGAGGGTTTTATTAAATTAATACAATTTCCCCATATGATGACAGGGAACATGAATCTGAGCTGATAAGGGTTCAGTTCACACTTTAATTGTTGTTTACCAGGAATCTAGGCACTTTCATCCTAAATTAACTAATTCAACTACTGGAAAAAGTTAGTATTTTAAGAACAAGATATTTTATTAAGAAAATATAACAAGCATATATAGTATCTTGGCATCTTATTGCCCTACTACTCAAATCATCGGCATTAATTGCCAGAGAATAGCTTTTCGCTAATTGTCCTGCAGTTTTGGCATGCCATTAGTTGAAACTCCCTGGTTTTTCTTTCCCATAACAATCACATTAGTTGCAAAAAATCAATTTGAACAGCAAATTTGATAATCACACAGGAGAAATGGGCGACATCAGATAAACAAATTAAAATTGGACAAAAGTCATATTAGGCAATGTGCAGAATGGTGCGCCAAAGGGTAAGAAACGCCCTGGGGGACCGGGAACCAGTGCTATAAGAAACCACAAACCCAGACACTGTCAGGTTTGTGGAGTTCACCACTAAACAAAACTTAAACTTGAAAATCCAATATTCCCAACCCCTATTAAAGGTAGAGCACGGGATCTGACTCTTCCTAGGGGTTGATTCTCCAACTCTGTGGGAGAAAGTGGGCGAGGCACAGGCCTCCTTATCCCCCCACGCGGTGTACGTTACCACTTACACAATCCACTGCAGCTGGATTGACATGGGATTCAAAACTGAAGAAGACACAGATTCCGCTCAAGAGTCTGCGTCAAAATTGGCCTTCCAAAGGCAAATGAATTGTGTGCAACATGTGCACCAGATGGAACAAAGAAAAGCTTTATTCATCTCTTTTAACTTGCTCCCAACCAACATCCCACGCAAGGTAATAGAGTATGAGCTCTGAGCTGGACTTGCCGCTGCGGAGAGATAAAGCAATTAAAATTGCAGCGGTTTCACCTGATGCCAAACCTGTGCACAAGTAAGGCAATTGCCGTGATTAACCCGCCCCCTGAGGTGGATGAGGACCTCTCAAAAATCCTGTGCATAACGGTGTTTCACCTCCCAGACTGGGCCGTTTCAAAGGCATTCCGCGTCACACCAGAAAGCACACCACCAATCTGCAATCACTGAAGCACATTGGGACACAAGGTGCACGAATGCCCCATGAAGGAGGGCCTAATGGCCCAAGACTTCTGCAACAACACCATGGATAAAGACTTCTAAGGCTTCGCCAAACTAGTTAAAACCACGCCTTTCTCTGGGGAGAGAATGGTCAGTACATTCTCATTGACCTAGTTTCACCCAAAGTTGTCAAAATGGCACAGAAGGCCCACAAATGGGCCGCGGACATGGCAGCATTGCTCGCAGCCTCCTCCATCACCCCAGCCAAATTTAGGAAATCATGGAGGAAATTAACTGAGCCAACCAATCAGATCAGAATACCCAAGATGAAAAATTTCTCAACAATTCAACTGTAACACCATGTGATACCAATCCAACAAGCTTAGCCAGACAATTCAGCACCGTTGGCAAACATTCTAAACCCACACCTACAAATTCAAACCCCACATCCACAGAGAGCAACTAACACCGCATTGGACCATTATGAGACATGATTGGAAGAGACTGACTTAAACCCACACAAAAGAAAGACCCACTCAAAATTGGCATGGGAAAAAGGATCAAACAACTTTACAGGTGGGACAGTTCCAATCACCCAGAGTCAATACTGGAAATGGTGTAAAGGGATAGGGCTGGACGGCCCTCCCAAATGCTCCTGAGGCGCCGCGAGGCACCTCAGTGTCCATAGGGACATTAAACATCGCAGGAGCCAGGGCATAATAATCCCAAGCCAAAAAGCTGGGCTTCCTGAGGAAACCCCCTGTAGATATCTTAGCCATCCAAGAAGCCCACTATCTACAGGGGGAAGAAGGATCTTGGTCAGCCAGGGTCTCACCATTCCCCATTGGTATGGACATCCCACTGTGGGGTGGTCATACATTATCATATAAAATTAAAAATCACTAACTTGAAATCCTATCTACACAGCTGCATCCTAGTAGCAATGATTGCATGTCAGGATGAAACAATTTTGATAGCATGCATCTATGCACCGTACACTGCAGCTGAGAGGAAGCAATTACTTGAGACCGTCCCTACACTTGGCCTCCCACCAGACACCATTTTACTGGGCGATATCAATGCTGGGATGACCCAAACATGGACTGGTGGCCTAAACCCAGGGGATACCCCCTGGGGCAAATTGAATTCCATGCAATGAAGGCATCCCTTGGATTAAACAATACTCTCCCTCTGGGTCACCAATCCTCACCCACATGACTCTCCCCCACTTACGTGAGAGAAATCTCATCTCAATGAGCAGCATCAACTTCATCATTGCTCCAAAAACCCACTGCTCGTATATTTCCAACTTCTCAACCAAAAAGATTAACTCTTCTAACCACTGACCCATTTTGGTGAAGCTTTCACCAACCCACACTCCCCTCACAGGCGTTGAACTGGAGGAAGATGCACATAGAGAACATAAAATTTCCCAATTTATCCAAATGTGGCAAAAATGCGTCCACAAAATTCAGATTTTTAACTCTATTAAAATTGAAACCCATTGCAACCTGGGCAGGTTTCATAGTCAATATAACAAAATAAAACTTGCCATCTCGCCTTTCATAAGTACACACTGACACAGCCACTATCAGGTGCACCTTGGCGGAACTAGACCACCTTGAGCTCAACACCCTAAAGTCTGACTACAGCCCCAACTGAGGGCGTAAATGTGTGAAAATATCCGCCCGTGCAAACACCCTCATCTTCGCACCAGCACAGAATCAAATTTTTAAAATAGGTAAGTTCATAAAAGAAGGTTAACCTGCTTGACATACTTCTTCTGCCAATTTCACTCCCATGGCAACCAACCCATGTGCACACAGGTCCACAAAGGTGAAAGCACCGTGGCAACCAACCCAGAGGAGATCACGGCGGAAGTACACTGCTACTACAAACTGTACCAAAATACTACAACTGACCCCCAAAAAGAAAAAGTTTTATAAACACCACTGGAATACAAAGCACATTTCGAGACTACAACCTTATTAAATTTAATCACACAGGCGGAGCTCTGAGACGCAGTATGCAGTGCACCACATATGAAATGCCCAGGGCCTGATGGGATGCCCTAAAAATTTTACAAATGATACTTCAAACAGATCGCCCCCTCCTCAAGGCATCAATGAACCACTGCCTGTTGGAGACACGCCTCTTACCTGGTGCCCAGGACTCCTATGTCATAAACCTGTTTAAAAAGGGTAACAAACTGGACCTGGAAAACTGGCGCCCAATTGCACTTTCTAACACTGACACAAAACTATTAACAAAAATTTTATCCACCAGACAAAGCAACAGAGCCTCCAAAATCCTGTCACCCAATCAGTTTGGGTTCATATCAGGGCGATTAGTCTGTACTAATATACAATCCATCGCTAACATCTGCCAGTCCAAAGCAACTAGAGCACTGGTATTCCTAGACTAGGAGAAGGCATATGACCGCGTTAACTGGCTGTACCTGAAGGAATGCTTAAGCGCCTTCAAACTCCCACCCAGATTAGACTAGCCAATGCTCCTAACAGAGTCCGCATCCATGGCTTTCTTTGACCCTGGTTTTTAACCAACATAATCACACCGTGCATAGGGCTCAAGCAAGGGGGCCCTCGGCTCGCTGCTATAAACTTCAGCATTGATCTGTTCATTTGCGTCGCTGACTCATGCCTTATGGGCATCACTGCACAATGCCAACCAACAATCATGATACTAGCCTTTGCAGATGACTGCGTGGCAGGTATAGCTAACAACAATGATGTCTGGCAGTTGGAACGCACCCTGGAGGAATTAATTGTAAGCAACGCATTGCTCAACAAAAGGAAAACGGAATAATCTTTTTAGGCAAGTATACAACAACTGGACCACAACCCTTAAACCCCACAGCTTATCATGTAGAAACAAACCAATTATCCTACCTTTTGCATCACCCCCCTTAGCCAACACTGTTTTCCACCTTTGGATGTGGCTAGAAAAAGGGAGGTATGACAACGAGACAATCAAGAACAACCTACTACAGCGGATGTTCAATCACGTCGCCTGCCTCAAAGGAAGATCCCCAGGACTAAAAGAGCGATAAACAGTTGCTAACTCACTCATCCTTTCAATGCTGTGGTTCCCTGACCATACAAACTTCTTCTCGCCTTCATCTATATCCACAGTCCTTGAATTAATCCAAGGATGGTTGTGTCCTGGGTCCCAGCCACTTGTACGAGTGAAAACACTCTTTGGACCACGCTCCAGCGGTGTAATAGACCTAATAGACTTTGAAGGCCACGCCAGCCGCATATTGGGCGCCTGGATAGAGGAAGTCCTAGCCCCAGACCTTCCACAACAACACTGGTCCAGAGCGGCGAGGAACAACTTTGCACAGGCGCTCAAACTATCCAACCCCCACAACTCGTCCAGCCTGCTCACATACCTTGCAAACTGTCAAAAGGCAGCAGGCCACATGGAACCCCCCTCACTATAAACGCCTCCTCTGCATCATTATGCACATAGGGTGGACATTCACTATCACAGGCACCAGCCAGGGAAGGGGAAGGCCCAAAGCTTTCTTCACCCTAAGAAAAATGGACAACCACCCCCAGAAAGACACACATGACATGGCCCTGACCATTGCAAGGATTGACTACCTGGATGTCTTAGATATCCCCTATGACCTCATGACACAAAAGGCAATATGGAGACTCACACATCATCCACTCCTCCAGCCAAGGGTAAGAGCTAACACCTGGCGCTGCCTCAGAAAAACCTACAGGTCAGCGGACCACTCCAACTCCCTTCATGCAGCATGCGCAGTGTGTGGAAGGGACAGTACCCTGCACCATCACCTTGAAGCATTCCCGCCATCTAGAACCATATGGCGTGAAGTTGCGCATTTTCTTAAAACCCACAACGACCAGGAGCTGTCAATCTCCAGAATCCTACTCGCAATCCATCTTGAATCACCAACACCACTCACACTATGCTCCCTTATAGTCAGCATCGCACTGTGGAAAAATCACACTATAGCGCTTGATGCCTTCAAGGGAACTGTGACACCCATCTGTGGGACAATCAACAGATTTAACCTACACCTACTAAAAACTTTCAAGTATTGCAATATGTACACATGAAGCCAAAGCACCAAAAACTTGTTGAGTCTGGTTCTCAGTCTGGTTTCTCCATGTGGACCCCTTCCTTCACATCTGCTCCATAAAAGGGGAAGCCCCCCAGAATAGGGCATTCAACTCTCATACTTTAGCGGTACCAGCTGGCAACAGGGGTAGCTCATCTACTTTGGGGTGCCTAAATCTCGCTCTACTTCACCTTTTCCCTATCCTCACCATATAGCTCTTATTGGTAGTGCCTGTCCCCTGGTCAGCCTACCCTGATTAGATAAAATAGTTGGAACCCCTTTGGCTTTACTACCAGGCTAGGCGATCCGGCCCTTGATCTGGTAAACCATCAGGTATCATTCCCAACAATAAAGAAATTCTTCGTCATTGAATTAATCATAGGCATAAACTTGAAGCTTCCTCCCTAAGAAACCTACAATAATCAATACTAGTAAATGATATTGGGAATCATCCTTAACCAATCCACTGGTATGAACATGTTGAAAAATCATAATCTGAACAAATATAACATCAGATCTATTCTGGAGGACCATTTGGTTACTAGAAAATAAATGTTATTCCTGCTCTTGTAGTATCCAGACGTCTTCACAAGATCCTCAGGTTTTGATGCCATGTCCTTTACCCCCTACCCCTAATTACTAGGATGGTTCTGGATAAAATGCTGTCCTGAAGGGATTAAAGGCTCCTGAGTGTGTTTTCTTTTTTAATTTCCTTTTTCTATTAGTTTGGTAATGATGGTCACATGGTCCTCATATAAAGGAATTTCACTATCTTTACTATTATAAGTAAATATTAGAGCATCGTCCCTATCATTAGATTCCCCTCTCAAAAACACCTTTGAGGCATTCTTGATACTTAATAATTTTAATATTTATAATTTTTAATATTAACATTTATTTATTAAAAAAATTTACTCTGAAATTAGCCCCTTATATAGACTTTAAGGGGTTTAAAGAAATAATAATATTTTACACCCACCCGATTGGCATATATTTATTAGATTATCAATTTTCGAGAATAATGCTCACAGCTATTTCATCTCTGATTGGACTGAGCTTAAGTTTTTCCAAAATAAATTTACTAATTATAACTGATTGGTTACAGATGAAGGAGTGTCATGGATTAATGACACGAGTTAATTAACCAACTGTAAGGTTAAAGCTGGTCGTTAGGAGGCCAAAGAGGTCAAATTCAAGCCCTTCTTGACCTAAAACATACCCTGGACAAACGCTGGGTGCAGGCGAGATATGCCAGGTTGCCCTGGGGATGTGCATGATGCTCTACCCTGCGTCACAGCAAGGGCGTTAAAACGCACCAGATATATCACTAATTATGATAGTTTGATTTGGTTGCTTGGTGAACGGGGTATTGAAACCCGTTTGATTTTTGATATTGCTGAATTGGGTCATCTTACTTACAATCAATAACTTCAGTTTGATCAATATTAAGCTACAGTACCCTGGTCGATGGTAGTGTGCGCCTATTGGCTTGCTTTATGCTTAGCACTGCTCCCTCAAATTGATGATTCTCCATTTATTGTTTAAGTATATTTCCTAGAGACCAACCTTTCTCATTGGTCAACTTCCTAATAATAAAATTTCCTTTAGTTTACGTTTTTATTATGGTTCCATGGGTGAACTTATGCGCAGACCTCCTAAAGGAGGTTCCTAATAACGTTGGCCGTGATATTTCAACAAAAATATCTACCATATCTGGTGCACCGCTAGGCCATCCTGGTCCTCTCCAGCTTGAGGCACCCAAGCACTCCAGCACAGGTCTCCGCTTAGTTATGGAATTCCCTTTGGGGTCCAACCAAGTTTAGTTGTATATTTGATATCTTATACTGTATAACACGTTGTACACCATTTCCCTGGGTCCCATTGGCTCCAGCACCCTCTGCGGTGATCTGTTTACAATCTTACTAATGACTGGTTCCCTGGTGGTGTGGCTATGCATCACATACCACCTCAGTGAACAAGAGTTTTACAGACACTCTCTTGACATTAGTTGACCAAAAACTTATTTAACATGAAAAAGAAATATCTGTGTGGGACTTTTGCTAAGTTTAAATTGGGTGCGCCAGCCATCGGCCATGGCTGCCAATGGCTCACCACCATTTTCTCATTTGGACAATGGTTGGTGCATCTTGGCGTTATTATTGCTACCTCCAACTGGGAAGTGCCATCCTTCTTGCTCATACCTGTGGATTTGGACGTTTATCAATCTGGTTGTTGTAATTCCCCAACTTTCCCCCAAAATTGACAAAAATAATGTTGTTAAAATAAAATTTCTTGGCACCACGTTTGGACAGTGCATTTGGGATCATTGATGAAGACCTTGGTGGTGATGGCCTTGTATAACAATGCACAACCCGCCAATGAATTGAGTATGTGGTCATTCACGGCCAAAACGAGTTTTTTAATGCTAGTTCCTTTTATATAAAAAATTAGCCAAATACATCTCTTGTGGCTCTAGTTTGAAACCCATTTCAGTATACTAGATCACCCCAGAGAACACGCGCTTGACCCTACCATGATCCGCAGAACACAGGCAGTGGAAAAGGAGTTACTTTTGCAATATAAAAATGTTTATGCAACTGCTGAAGATATGATGGGATATGTGGCCTTAGTAGTAAGAGTGGCCAATCATCCCTCTCCATTCTATGATGCAAAAAATAACCTGGAGGCATGTTTATGCCTGATGAAGAGTTTTCTGGTGAGGTGTTGGCGTTTTCTGCTTTGAATAAAGAAAATTTGTGATATTTTTTGTTAAATGCTACCCATTTATCCCCTTCAGGTAAAATCATCACAACTCTTTTTAGGTGGATACAGGAGCCTCTGAGAAATTTATTGACCAAGACTTAGCCAACTAACTTGAGTTGAGTTATTTTCCAGGTGGTATGGTTTGGGAGGGGCTTCCCAGGGTATTCCCACGCTGAAAGTTTTGGGGTTAGTAGATTATCAACTAGCAAAAATCATTTGTGTGACCGCTTCCAAGCTATCAAAAACCTCTTGTACCACATAATTTGGGAGTTCAGTGGTGGCGAAAGTTTAATGTCAGAACCATTTTGAAAGAGAATAACTTGTCCTTAACTTTGAAAGTTGGTCATATTTTAGTTGTCCCTTTTTATGAAGCTAATTCTCAGGGTGATTTGCCCCAATGGCCAAGGTCCATACACTCAGTCTTGCCCGTTGCTGAAGCACTCTCTGGAGGTACTCTTTCCTTCCTGTTTGGAGGGGCTGGAATCTTCGTTTGATGCAGCTTCAGCAAATATACTATCAGCTCATCTAGAGTTTGATTGCGAGTTCAAGATCACCATTGATCTGGTGCGTATTTCTTCTCATATTTACCCTTTGACTGTACAAGAGGAAGCAGACTTAGATGTGTGGGTCAAGGAGCAGTTAGCTAAAGGCGCAATATTTCAGCATACCTCCCCGGTATGCTCCCACTTCTCTTTGCAGAAAAGGACGATGGTACCTTACACCCATGCATAGATTATGGGAATCTTAACAACGTAACAGTATCAGACTTGCATCCCATCCCACTGGACTCACAGATCGCACACCATGTGGAGAAGGCGAGAGTCTTCTCCAAGTTAGATTATTTAAACGCTTATAATCAGGTCCAGTTTAAGAACGAGTAGGAGTGGCTAACTGCATTCTGTACCAGAAAATGAATTTTCTAATTTGGGCTATGACTTTTGGGTTTAAAAATGCACCTGATATCTTTCAACGCCATATTTATGTGGCTTTAGAACTTCTGAGGGGTATGTGCGGTAGTCTACATGGATGATATTCTAGCGATTTCCCCTGTTCATGAGTCCCATGCCGTACATATTTGGTAGGTGGTGAAGAGGTTAAGGACAGAAAACCTTACACTGAAAATCAATAAGTGTGAATTATTGAAGTCCCAGGTCACTTTCCTGGACAACGTTGTGTTTGACCAAGGCCACATGATAAATCCAGACTTGAAGAGGGCAATTCATGAGTGGCCCACTCCAACTTCAGTTAAGGAATTGAAGAGTTTTTTGGGGATGTTTACGTTCCTTAAGAAATTACACCAAATCTTTCTGAGGTGGCGGCGCCCTTTCATAAGGCGAGTGGAGCAGAAGTGCTCCAGTGGTACCTGTTTTGCAGAATGCCTTCCAAGAGATAAATTGAACCCTGTTGTCCACGTCCATCCTTCGCCATGTAGATCCCAAAAAGGAGTTCATTGTGGCTACTGATGCCTCCAACTTCGCCATAGCTGTGGCCTTATTACAAGTAGCCAAAGATGAAACAGAGAATATGATGAAATATTTTTCTCAGAGGGTGTCCCTGCCTGAGTTAAACTACGCCATTTATGACAAAGGATTAATGGCAGTGGTTAATGTGCTTATTAATTGGTGTCATCACTTGCATGGTTCATCCCAACTAATCTGCATCTGTACAGATCACTGTGCCTTGCTGTACTACCACGAACCTTGTGTCTTAACCCCATGGCAAACTCGCTAGTATGAGACCCTGGTCTAATTTTCATTTTCAAATGAGTTTACAAAAGGGCAAGGAGAATGGTTTGGCAGATGCTTTAAGCCAGAACCCTGCACTAGCTCCAGATCTGAAGGTAGTAGAGGTACACAACAACCACTTGGTGATTCCTCCAAGTAAGATTGTGTTCCATCACCCCTCTCCCTTGGACTATGTGCCAGCGTTTGTCTCTGATAAATGTGGTGGAATATGGTATTTTCACAAAGTTAGTCCTTTCACAGACTTTTTGGCCGATTATACTATGGTCCTCGTCAAGAGTGAATTAAATTTGGCGGATACTACCAGGGGTTACCACGTGAAGGATGAGGTATTGTAGTTTCAGGGGCGCCTATGGGTTCCTGCTAAACCACTTTGCCTGTAAATCATCTGGGACTATCATGACATAATAAACATTGGCCATTCTGGGAAGTCAAATAGTATAGAGTTAATTAGGTGCACTTATAACTGGAAGGTATTAGCCACGCAGGTAACAAGAAATTGTGAAGAGTGCCTGGTCTTTAACCAAATGAAATAGAATTGCCAGTCCCTTGTAGGGTTGTTGGTACCAGTTTAAAAGGCTGAAGGGCCTTGGACTTTCGTACCAATGGATTTAATGTGGAGTTACCTGCTTCAGATGGTTATGATGTCATCATGGTAGTGGTGGACTGCTTCATGAAGTTTGCCCACTTTTTCCCCTGCAGAACCATGGTAACTGCAGCAGAGATGGCTAGGCTCTTTTTATCACACGTAATTGCTCTTCATGGTGTCCACCAAGAGATAATTAGTTTTTGGGGGCCCCAGTTTACCTCTGTCTTTTGGGAGAGTTGTGTAAGACTCTGAAGATTCGCTCCTGCCATTCAACTGCATATCGCGCCCAATCAGGTGAGAAGAATGATCAGGGAACCAGTTCCAGGAACAGTTCCTGCGGTGTTACACTGCTATAGATCATTCAGATTGGGTTACCCATCTCCTCATGAACCAATTCAGCTATAGCAACGCCCAACATGCATCAATCGGTTGTTATCCAATATTTGCCAACTATGGCTTCAACCTCACACTCAACATGAAGCCCAGTTGTGGATCCAAAGTGGAAGCGGTGGTGGACTTTGCAAAAATGATCAATAAAGTTAACCATATGGTTTCCACGAATTTGGGGGCGACGATGCAAGTTTATAAGAAGAATGCAGATGGAAAGAGATGGGTAGGTCCTGCGTACAAGGAAGGGGATCTTGTGATGCTGGATGCTAAAAACATCCCAATCAAGCAACCATGCAAAAAACTGGGACAAAAGAGGATTAAGACTTACCGCGTTGTAAGAAAGGTGGGACATGGCTCAAGTTAGTTTGATCTCCCCCCACTCATTCTGGATTTTTAAAAATCTTTTATGAAAGCAAGCTGACATTGTTTGAGGCTCATCAGAGACCGCGGAGGCTTATCTCATGGGTGGGGCACCAGAGTGGTAAGTGGAAGAGATTGTAACCTCAGCAGAGTCTGTAAGGAGAATGTTGTAACTCTCCCGTTCCCAGAGAGGTGGTGCAAGATGCACTGTTATACCATCAGGGAACTAGTCATAAGGATAATATTAAACAGGGCACCGCAAATGGTGTGAAGCCAAAGTAACCTAGTGGAAGTGTGTATAACGCGATTTAGAGTAGTTGATAACAAATAAACAGCAACACTTGGGTGGACCCCATGGGGAGCCCATAACCAAGCGAAGATTGGTACTGGAGGGGACCAAGGGGGCCCAACGGTGCAAATGATCTTGTAGATACCTTTGTAAAATTAGAATGGCCAACGTTGTTAGAGACCTTTTTGAGGAGGTCCGCGCACAGGTTCAATCAAGGTATTATAACAGAAAATGTTGAACTAATGGAAATTTTTTATTAAATAATATGACAAACTTTTCGTTCTCGTTGCAAACACTTTTGCAACCTATTCAATTCAAGACTGAATCTAGTTTGATAATCTCACAGAGGATATTAGTCTGCGCCCATGTCAGGGAGCAGTTGGGTAAGCAAGGTAAGAGGAGCAGGTGGAAGGCGCGTGGCCTCCAACATTTGAAAACGCCCCGTAGAATCTGGCGGAATAGACAAAAATCTCAAAAAACTGGCGGTCACAATTTCCCCGGAGATAAACACGTGGCAGCACGATGCAACCAGTACATCAACACGCCACACTCCCAGCCACTTTCGTTGGTGGAATTTGGAGTTCGTGTGTATCTGGACATCCAAAAACGGCCTTATGGGAAAAATTTTGTGAATATGTACACAAAATTTTCCCAACCGCGGTGTACGTTGCACCTCACTCCATGTTGTGCGGTTGGCTGGACCTAGGTTTTGAAAGCAAAATAGCAGCAGATGAGGCTGCAGCAGTGCACATAGTAGTCGACCTCCCCAAAGGGCAACGGGTCATCAAAACCAAATACACCAGATGGACAAAATCAAACCAAATTTTCCTCACGTTTGCTTTTTGCCTACTATGGTAAAACGTGACATTTTGGAGCAACACCTGAAAGATGGTCTCACCGTATATGGCGAAATACAATCTTTCAAAATGCAACGCTTAACGCTGATGCCACACCTGTGCACTGGCAAAGCCATCGCAGTTCTGACCCCAACTGAGGAGATTGCAAAGGACCTAACCCAGATCCCACACTCCACTTTTATTGATATCACAGGGCATACCACCCACCCATTCCAGGTAACCGTGGACAGCGCGCCCCCCATTTGCACCCACTGTGATGCGTTTGGCCATAAGGCGCATGCATGCCCCATCAAGGAGGGTGTCACATTCCAAGAGCACCCCTCAGCGGCCATGGCCAGCGGAGAGGCGAACTACAAACCAACTGCAAGCACCAAGGAGGCTTTCCCGTGGGGAGCACAAGGCTGCTACCAATTGGTAAAGCCCATCTCCCCGCAGGAGCAGAAGAAGGCTAAGCAGGCCCATAAGGCCACAGCCAAGGAAGTGGCCAAGGCCACCACCGCCATCCCACACTCACAATGCCAGGAGGACATGGAGACCTTCATGGCGGAAGCAACTCAGGAATTCATCATCCAATCAGATTGGGAAGCCCATGCCGAGTGGGCCACTCAATCTGAGGATCCAATGGGAGATTCAATCTCACCCAATCGCTGCACCCAAGCTCCAGTCAAAACTGACTTGGGACCTATCCCAACTGAAATTTTTTTTTTTTTGACCTGCTCGACGGTGCACCAAACTCATCTGAACCGCAAAAAATTTGTCCAACGCCCGGAAAACAAAAAGTGAAGGCCAAAGCCAACGCGACTTTTTCCACAAAAATCAACAAAAACCCCAATAGCGTTGCTGCTAACACCCGTGCTGCTGTGAAAGACCATAGGGACCTTGAAGAGGCTGGTGGGTCCGGGGCCCACCCCTTGCACCTAAGGTGCGATGGGGGAAACCTTCACTCTAGGGATGTTGAATATCGCCGGACTCAAGGCCTCCTCATCCCAGGCTAGGAAACTGAGTTTTTTACACACAATTTACCCGTGGATATCCTGGCCATCCAGGAGTCCCACTGTCCATGAGGTTCTGAGGAAGCTTGGAAAACAATGCTCCTCCCATCCCTATCCTTTTGGTTGAAGCACTGTGGGGTGCTAATTCAGAAAAATAATCTTTTCAAATTCACATCCTCAGAAACATTCCTAAATGGCTGAGTGCTCATAATCACCTTCTCGTGGGCTGATGTTGTGCATGCAATCGTCAACATCTATGCCCCAAATGGTGCACACGAGCGTCAGGAATTTTTCTCATCGGTCAAATCCCTCCCGCTACCCCCTGATTACTTCCTAGTTGGTGACATGAACTGTTGGCTAACCTCACCAACAGACCGGCGGCCTCCCTCACCCCACGCCCCACAGGGTCACGTAGAACTACGCGTTCTAAAAGCCACCCTTGAGTTAATGGATGCGCTGCCGCGACATGCCCCACTGCTCGAAAACATGATACATCCCCACGTCCTCAAAAGGCCAACTAAGGTCCATGACCTGCATTGACCTTATTCTAATGCCGGCGAAATTCCAACCCCACATCTCCACTTTAAAACAATGAAAATGGAATTCTCCAACCAACGACTGGTCTCAATAACCTACCACTTACCCGTCACAGTTGCAAAGGCCCCACATTGGTGCAAAATCTGCCCCCCGAGCTCGCGTTGCCAGGATTTTCCATGTGGGTGGAAGAGGCAACTTTGGAAAAATCATTTGTTGCACCGTTTTGCATGGACCCCATTTCCACATGGGCAACTTTCAAAGAGGACACCATCCACCACTATCGCCATCTCTCCTCCAGATGCTCATGAGCCACATTGGCGATTATCTCACGCACTCTGGTGGAATTGGCCCACTTGGAGTCCAACATTCCAGCCACAGGATACAGCCCTGCATGGGGCCAGAAGTGGGCAGAGGCAGCCACCCACCTCAATGCACTCAAAAGGCAACATAAACATCGGGTTTGTGTCCAATACAGGGCCACACGCATCACTAAAGGCGACAAGTGCACCGCATACTTCTTTAAAAAAATTTTTGCACCACGCCAGAGTGTGGCCTGCACACAGGTGCAAAGATCGGATAATTCCATTGCGGACATACCAGCTGAAGTGGCAATCAAAATGCAAAAATATTACTCCAAGTTATAACGAGCTGAACCAATTCAGCTGGCTGAAATGGCAGAATTTCTCGACTGAGCTCATATCTGCACCATTTTCTGATACCCAGAAATAATGAATTTAATTACTCCGAACGAATTATGGACTACCATTTGTGGTGCGCCAAACCGAAAAATGCCCAGGCCCAGATGGCATTCCATATGAGTTCTACAAAAAATATTTCAAATATATATCCCCATTGCCGCTAGCCTCACTTAACCAAAGCCTGTTGGAAACGCGCCTCCTACCAGGAGGACATGAGGCCTTTACTGTCACACTCTTCAAGAAAGGGGATAAGCTTGACTTAGCCTACTGGCGCCCCATTTCTCTAACAAACACAGAGCCAAAAATTTTGACAAAAATCATGGCTAACCGTTTAGGGACTGTAGCATCTGCCACCATCTCCCCAGAACAATTTGGTTTCATCCCCAGAAGGTCAATTTGGGATAACGTGCACTCCGTGGCTAATGCATGTCAGTCCACAGCCTCTGGGGCACTGGTATTCTTGGACCAACAAAAGGCCTATGATAGAGTAAACTGGGAATACCTAAGGGCCTGCCTCCATCAATTCCGCCTACCCCCCGCTTCATAAACTGGGTAATGCTGCTCACAGAATCTGCAACAATGGCAGTGCGTGGCCCAGGCTTCCTAATGGAAGTAGTCCGCCATCAAAGGGGCTTGCGACAAGGGGACCCCCTCAGCCCACTATTATACAACTTCAGCCTTGACCCACTACTGCAAAATGTGAATGCCCAACTCACTGGGGTCCATGTGCCAGGCCAAACCCCAGTCAAGATGATGGCATTTGCAGATGATTGCGTGGTGGGGGTGTCTAATAACAAAGATGCACACACGCTTGAAGCCCTCATCCAGAAATATTCCCGGGTAAGCAACGCGGCACTGAATGCCTCCAAAACCGAAATCATCCTTCTTGGTCAGTTTCAGAACTGCTGGGCCCCAGCAATTAGTTCCCAACCCGGCCCATCTGCTCGCCCACGTCCATGCCTTACTAACTCAACACACACCGCTCCACTGGTGCTTCCCTTCATGCCACGTCCTACCATAGGACTGGTGCGCCATCTGGGCGTGTGGATGGAGGCAGGCGGAAATGCATTAGCAGTAATGGAGTGCCTTATACTGGACAACATGATAAAGCGAATCGCCTCTATCAGAGCCCACCCTACTACCCTCACTGGCAGGGTTGTTCTTGCCAACTCTATGCTCCTATCCAAAGTCTGGTTCGGAGCCCACGCCATCCCCTTCTCCCCAAGCTTCTTCAAATCCCTGTATGCTTTGCTGCAAGGATGGCTTTGGTCGGGCCGCCCTCCACCAGTATGGCTAGAGGTCATGTTTGGCCCTCATCATCAAGGTGGCATGGGCCTGCTTGACTTCAAAGCCCATGCTGCCAAGATCCTGGGCACCTGGATTGCGGCCGTCACCACTCCTACGCTCCCATCCCAACACTGGTCCCGCGCGGCCCACTCCAACTTCTCCTGAGCCTTGGGCCTCAACAATCCATCAAACCCCCACTCCCTGATGAAATACCTCGCATCACACAAATCGGCCACATGTCCTCACGGGACTAAAACCCACTACAAACGAATCCTACTCTCCATGAGAAGTGCAGAGTGGAGAATTTGTATTAGTGGACATACAACCCGAAGAGGCCGCCCCTCTCCTCAGTTCACACAAGAGGTACAGGGGCTACCCATCCATGATGGCGTGATACCCATTCGACCCCATGTCCTATCCAGGGTGGACTACCTGGACATGATGGACATCCCTTATTCCACTGAGACCCAAAAGACTATCTGGAAATACGCACACCATCCTCTGTTGCAGCCTCAAGTCCGCTCCCATGTGTGGCGCTGCCTGAGGCGGGTGTATCGTACAGCTGAGCGCTCTAACGCTTTAAACTCATCCTGTGTCGTGTGTGGCCAGTATGGAATGCTGTTCCACCGCCTGGAGAAGTGCCCCACCTATAAAGTGATATGGCGAGAAGTTCAACGTCTGCTGGGCCAGGATCAAACGCATCCCTTCAGTCTGTCAAGAGATATGTCTGCTTTATCAATGGCCTCCCCCTTCCACCCTCCCTCCATGCTCTGGTGGTTGCAATCGCCATGTGGACTATCCACACGATTGTCTTGGATGCCATCGCTGGCTCCATCCCCACCCTCCCAGAAGCTGTCCACAGATTCCGGTCTCATTTGGTGGACAACTTTCAAGTGTGGATGTTTGGATACCTCCCACCGCGTCGCTGACAGCTGGTCTCCTCCTGGTTCCCAGTCTGGTTCATCAAATCAAACCCCTTCCTCCACACGTGCTCAATAGTGGCTACAGCCCCTTCACACGTTCCCTCCCCCTCCCCATAAGTAGCGTTCCCGCTGACAACAAGAGATAGCATCGCTTCTCTGGGGTGCCTCCCCTGGTACTAAGTTTGTCTTTCCTGAGTCATATTCAGAAGTGTCCGTCCCATGGTCGGCCTTCCCCGCAATAAATTTAAAATTTGAAATTAAATAATATGACCAACGAGGAATGTCATCTCATAAGGCATATTTAAACATTAGGGGGCTAATTGCCAATTGGGGCAATTGGTGCTAAGCCTAAGCGACCTAATAGGAGAGCCCTACCATTGGCCAGGGTACTGTAGCTCAAGATCAACAAACTCAAGTTATTGATTTTAGGAAAAGCTGACCCAATCTTTCAATATCAAAAATTGAACGGGTTTCAAAACCCCATTCGCTAAGCAACCAAACTGAACCATCATTATTGAGACTATAAATATTGCGTTTTAACGCCCTTGCTGTAACTCAGGGATGGGCATCTGCACTCCCCTAGACCGCTGGGCATATATGGCCTGAACCCAGCGTTGATCCAGGGTATGTTTGAGGTCAGAAATGTCTGCTAACTTGACTACTTTGGTCTCCTGATGACCAGCTTTGTTATTACAGTTGGTATTCACAATCATGTCCTTAAGCCATGAGATAGTTAGAAGAAGGCCTGAGTACCTAGTAAATTGGGAAGGGATTTGACGCAGCAGAAAACAAATGGGTGCCAGTGTGCGACTGCACCCAAACCCAAGATTTGAGAAAAGTTTTCCATGAGCGTTTCCCAAAGGACTGCAGGACTCAAGTTGTAGCAAATCATTGCTGCTATGAAGTTGGTCCCAGCCCACAAGAACTTTTCCTGGCGAAAGCCCCTGGAGGGGGATGGTTCCTTAAAAGAACGAGAGAGTAATTTCATGGCTTAATGGCATGATTGAGGGAACCAACTTTGAGGATAAAGCTGGTTGTCAGGTGGCCAAAAAGGTCAAATTTCAAGGCCTTCCTGACCTAAAACATACCCTGGATCAACGCTGGATGCTGGCGAAATATGCCCAGGTTGGTCCTGGGATATGCGTGATGCTTGGCCCTGCGTTACATCAAGGGCATTAAAATACAACTGCTATATCACAAACTATGACGGTTTGGCTCAGTTGCTCAGTGAACGGGGTTTCAAAACTCATCCAATTCTTGATAAATGCTAAATTGGGTCAGCCTTACCTATAATCAGTAAATCAAGCTCAGTCAATCTTGAGCTACAGTACCATGGCCAATGGTAGTGTGCTTCTATTTATTTGCTTAGGCTTAGCACCGCTCCCTCATATTGATGATTCTCCCCCTATTGTTTAATTATGTTTCCAGAAACCAACTTTCCTCATTGGTCAACTTCCTAATAAAATTTCCGTTAGTTTACATATTTTATTATGGTTCCATGGGAGAACTTGTGCGCAGACTTCCTCAAGGAGGTACCTAACAACGTTGGCCGTTTTATTTCAGCAAAAATATCTACCATATCTGGTGCACCGCTAGGCCATCCTGATCCTCTCCAGCTCGAGGCACCCAAGCACTCTAGCACAGATCTCCGCTTAGTTATGGACTTCCCTTTGGGTTCCGACCAAGTTTAGTTGTATATTTGCTATCTTCTACTGTATACCGCGTTGTACATCCTTGCCATGGGCCCTTTGACTCCAGCACCCTCCACGGTCTTCTTTTTATAATCTTACTAACATTTAGTTCCCTGGTGGTGTGGCTGTGAAACCCACACCACCTCTTGGGAATGAAAAGTTATATTCTCTTAACAAGGAGTTACTATGAAGCACTATCCTTGTTTGGAACTCTGATTGGCTCTTACTATCTTATATTTACTCTAAGATACGTGTGCCAATTCAAAACTCAAACGCATGTTTTTAGTATGCAAATCAACCAATATCTAACACAATTGTTGTTTTATTTCTGGATTCATTGGATTGACACCCAATTTAATAATAATTAAAAGATGTTCTGAAAGCTTTACTATCTAAATTATTGCAAATTTTTGCAACAACAAGAGAATTGTGAATCCTGCCTGTCTTCACATATAATTCCCCCTTAATACTTCAAATGAGAATTCGTTTATAAAGTACTCATATGATCACAGTATTTCTCCTGGGGTAAATACTATGACTTTCTTACTATTAAATAGATATATAAAACCTTTATTAGATTAGTATAGTTTTTATCCAAATATACTTTAATTAAATTTTACATTATTTAATATATTCCTTTTCCAACCAGAGTTAAATCTGGAGCTTAAAAGGTTAACTTTAATTTCTCTACCTTAGTCAGATTTGAAGTATTAAGCATACTGCGCCTGCTATATTGTTGGAATTCTGGGGTAGCACTAAGTGAGCAACCCAAATAGCTTGAATTTATACATCACCTCAGATAAAAAAATCACCAAACTTAGATTTGGTATGTTGTTATCTGATAATGTTTTAGCTTGTCTATTCACATAAAGCTCTTATTGTAGAAAAACAAAACACAATAATTGATTAAGAGAAAACTAAAAATAGGTTTGTAAATTAATTTTCTATATGATAGCCTTATAATTATATTTAATAAAAAGTAACTTGCTCTAGCAATAAACTAACAAAGCAATCAGATAGCATCATCACACTTAACCCTTTCATGACCAGTGGGTCATATATATCCCACAGGATTTTAGTCTTTTAATGACCAAGGTTACTTTAGGTAGAAAATAAAAGAGTTGAGCGGTATATTTTATCTCAGAAGTGTCATAAATCACTAATACTTTATAATATTCTTATCTAAATAGCAATTAAATTGTATATATAAAAATGTACCACAGGTCATACACGGATTAATTGACATTAGCCTTGTAAAGAGTTATAGCTAGTAAAGTCATAAAATACTGGATAATTATCTTTTAACGAGGTGCCTAAGTTTCTAATAAGTACAAGTACATTCTATCATGTGATGTAAAATTATCTCATAAAAAGCACCTATAGCTAATCATTATATTTTCAAGAGTGGAGTTTAAGCCTTATTAAAAAGTACTATATCAAGTAAAGTCAGCTTAAGATTTGAATAGGCTACATAATACTAATGTGATGCAGAAATTTACAAGGGTATGGATTGTTTTTAGAGGAATAAGAGAATATAATATAAACACTTTGTGTTTAGGAAATGTCAAAAAGCTATGTTATGCTTGATTTTCTTTATGCTAGCTCAATTAAAATATAACTACAATAAGGCAACTAATTCTTATAGAGAACTTTGGAATCCTGTAATAAACCTAGGAGGATATTAGTAAGATTTTAAAGTATAGTTTTTATTAAATTGAAAATATAAATTCTTATAAGAATTCTCTATTATATAACCAAAAGGAGAATTTATAAGAAGTGATAGAGTTAAAGTAATAGATACTAATCTTTATATAATTTTTATATCAAGATTTATAAGTTTTTTTTTATTCTTATTGTAGCAATTATCAAATATACTTGATTGGTGAAGCTAAAGATAAGTGTATATTTTATCTTATTTCATAGTACCTTTAATTACATTTAATAAGTAAAGAATTTTATTTTATAGTTTTTAACTTTTTATATTAAGATAAATATATTGTCTCATTGAGCCCAATATACTTTTATAATGATTAAAGTTCCAGTACCTTATTACATGAAGAAGATTAAAAAATAAGTCTCAAAAGTTAATTTGATTGAAATAATATCTAAACAAAGATAGCAAATGAATTCTGACAAGTTAAAACTTTATATTTTTGTGACTATTGCATATTTGCATGACTAAACAATAAGCCTAGATAATTCAATCATGTTACATAAGTTTTTTTCACTTGATTAGAATTAACCTAATGAATTTCATAAGGATGAAAGATACAATTTTTTTCATACTGCTGACTAATGAATAACAATATTACCTAATTATTTTTAAACACAATCATTGTTTTATAAGATAAGGATAGCTCTGTTATAGCAATTGACATCATATTACAACATTATGGGAATATATATGCTGATTTATGATGTAACCCTAACACAAATTGAAGCGTCTGCAGGTGAGATAGTAATGACAGAAAAACCTAAGTATAACCACAAATGAGAATTATGCTGATGAAAAATAGCATTTTGACACATTGTGGAAGTATTTGTAATAGAGATAGTAATGGTATATAACCTAAGCCCAACTCTAAAAAAGAACTATGCTGATATGCACTGGGCCCTTGATACAGTTTCTGAATACCCATGAGAGATATGGTAATAAAGGGTTACCTGTATTAATGGTTGTAGGAGCAAGTTAATAACTTTTACATTTGAATTCTAGGATTTGATTAAGCAGTGACTTTTGCAGTAAATGTAGGATTTTACCCTAGACTATTCTTGAACATACCCACTATTAAAGGGTAGCAATCCTCATATTTTATTTGTTATACTAGTGGCCAAACAGATTTCAGGGTGCTTGTGCGCTAACTTCTCAAACGCATTGTAAATACTAGGGCTTTTAGTCTGACCACTTAATTACCTCTTGGCATCTAAGCCAGTTGTGCATAGTATGATGAACTCAATCTTGTGTTGAGTTATTACCATCCCCTTTAAAAAGTTATATAATATCTAGAAATTTAGGTTATCATTGTTACCCTATGCAATTTAATCAATGGACTAGACTAAAAATTTTATTTACTCTATATCCAGTTAATAGAGTTAGCATCCAACTTTAAAACTATGAATGTTAGCACTTACAATCTGAGAAATACTTTAGATGATATCATCAAGTTAGTACTTGTATGTGTTGGCATCCATACTAAAGATAAGTCCAAAAACTCTAGAAATTGGATCAATAAACATTTGACCATCCTTAGGAATTGTTGCTTCAGTAATGATATAAATTGCTGCCTAATAGGCCTCTTCCCTTAACCCTTTCACTTATTATAATACATATATGCGTAAAAATATGAGATTATGCAAATCTAAATATGCAAATATTAGTGAAAATATGGTGTTATGTATATCTAAAAATGCATATATTGGACCAAAAGAAAAGTTACTATGAAATATCCAGAAGATCAAAGAAGTGGACAACATAACTCTGGTTCACATTATCAATATTAGTCTTTATAATAATTTTAGTTTATTAAAAGAAGTTAGTCATTCAACAGTAAAAAGATCCTATTTAAAATTTCTAATGAACATATCAACTGAGTGGTAACGTTAACAGTGTTCAAGTCAATAGATCATAAGTTAATTCTAGTACTAATATTAATAATTTATCGCCAATATCACAAGCTTCTAGTGACGTTGTTTCTTTAAAGCTTATGACAGTAAATAGTATATTCTCTGTTAAAATAGAAAAAATTAGCATGCAGGATGCTTTTTTTTTCTCTCATTGCAAACACTTTTGCAAAAAATTCAATTCAAGACTAGGTAAAGTTTGATAATCTCATTGATGATATTAGTTGGCGCCCAATGTTGAGGAGCAGTTGGGCAAGTAAAGTCAAGGGCACAGGTGTTGGCCCTGCATCATCCAAATTTTGCAAATGCCCCGGCAAGCCTGGAGGAATAGATAAACTTAATAAAAAACTTGCGGTTACCATTTCCCCAGAAATTTTAGCTTGGCAAGCACGTTGCAACCAGTACATCAATATACCGCACTCCCAACCACTTTCATTGGTGGAACACAGCGTGTTTTTCTGGATGTTCAGCAAACTGAGCTTTGGGAGATGTTTTGTGGAGATGTACAAACACATTTCCTGCACGCGGTGTACGTCACACCCCATTCCATGCCACTCAGTTAGTTGGATCTTGGCTTCAAGAGTAAGGATGCAGCAGACAAAGCTTCAAATTTGAACATAATAGTAGACTTCCCATATGGTCAGTGGGCTCATAAAAACAAAGTTCACCTATTGGACTAAATTGAACCAAAATTTTGTAATTTTTGACTTCCTGCCCACAACAGTCAAGTGCACCATACTCAAGCACCACCTGAAGGCTGGGCTCGTCATATATGGCAAAATACAATCTTTGAAACTGCAGCGCTTTATGCTAATGCCAAACCTGTGCACAGGCAAAGCGATTGCAGTCCTAACCCCAGCCATAGGGATAGTGGAGGATCTGACCCAAATCCCACATACCGCTTTTTCAACATTGATGGGCATGACACCCATCCATTCAGGGTCACCATGGACAGCGCACCTCCCATCTGTGAATTCTGTAGCACTTTTGGCCACAAGGCCCACACCTGCTCCATCAAGGAGGGCATTACAAATCAAAAGATTGTCTCATATTTAATGGGCAGTGGAGAAGCCCACTATGAACTGACACTAGACACCAAGGGAGCCTTCCTGTAAGGAGCGTAAGGCTGCTACATCCTAGTAAAACCAGTGTCCCTACAAGAACAGAAGAAGGCCAACAGGTCAGCAAGGTGGTGGCCAAGGAGGCGGACAAGACTGCTTCCGCAATCCTGTCAGCCCAGCTCCAGGAGGACATTGAGACTTTTGCGGTAGAAGCGGCTTGCAAATCCCTCAACCAATCAGATTGGGACGCCCAAGCCGATTGGGCCACCCAAGCTGAACACCCAATGGGCTTGTCAGTTTCAACCCAACCAATGCGCCCAAGCATTGATTGGGACCAAGTCAGTCACCAACTTTCCTGATGATATTCCACCTCCAAGCAATGGTGAACCACAAATGCACACACCGCAAAAAACTCGTCCCACAGTAGGGAAAAAATCTTAGGCAAAAGCCAATGTGAAACCAACTTCTAAAGTTAACCACTATGACAATCACTCCATAGCATCACATACCCGAGGTGCCAGCAAGCGCCATGAAGAAAAAGAGAAGGCTGAGTGGGACCAACTAGTGCTAAAAAAGAGAAGGCTGAAGGGCTTGGGTTGCCCTTCCCCTCACACCTAAGGTGCAGTGGGGGGAGCTTTTACTTTAGGGACGTTGAACATCGCTGGACTCAAGGCCTCGCCGTCCTGGGCTAGGAAACTGAGTTTTTTACAGAAATAATTTACCCGTGGACATCCTGGCCATTCAGGAAACCCACTGTCCACGCAATACTGAGGAAACATGTAAAACCATGCTCCTCTCTTCCCTCTCCTTTTGGTCTGAGCACTGTGGGGTGCTAGTTTAAGTGAACGAAGACTTTAAATTTATATCGTCAAATAAATTTCTAAACAGCTGCATCCTCGTTGTCACCTTTTCATGTGATGACGAAGTGCATGCTATCATCAACCTATACGCCCTGAACTGTGCATGTGAACGTCAGAAATTTTCTTGTCAGTCAATTCCATTCCGTTGCCCCCTGACCCTTTTGTTGTTAAAGACATGAACTGCTGGTTGAGCCCATCCACAGACCGCTGGCCCTCATTGCCTACACCCCCACAGGGGCACGTTGAACTCTGCGTTCTCAAAGCCACCCTAGGGTTTTTCAATACTTTGCCGCACCATGCTCTGCTACTCAAAAACATGTTGCACCCCCATGTACACAACGTCCAGAGAAGTTCCTGTCCCACATTAATTTTATCCTTGCGCCGTTGAAATTTTGAACCCAAATTTCCCATTTCACCATGACAAAAAAGATTTCTCTGACCAAAGGATGGTATTGATTTCCTTCCATTTATCCAACCCAGCAGCTAAGGATCCAAAATGGTGCAAACTTCGCCCTGCCAAAATTGCGTCGCCAAGATTTTCCTTATGGGTGGAATCCGTGACCTCAGCTTTAGAGTTTGTCACACCGTTTTGTGCAGATCCAATTTCCATATGGTCTACCTTCAAGGCAAGCACAATCTTCCAGGCTCTCCTCCTTTCCTCCCGCTGCTCACAGGCCACCTCAGCGATCATTTCACACACTCTGGAAGAGTTGGACCACCTGGAGTCCAACATCCCCACAGCGGTCTACAGCCCAGCCTGGGGTCACAAGTGGGCGGAAGTGGCCACCCACCTTAATGTTCTAGTGAGACAACGCAAACATTGGGTTTGTGTTCAGTATAAAGCTAAACACATTACAGCGGGAGACATGTGCTCCGCTTACTTTTTAAAAATTCTTTGCACTGCACCAGAGCTTGGCCTTCACACAGGTGCAAAGGCCATATAGTTCCGTAGTGGATACTCTGACTGAAGTGGTGGTTGAGATACAAAACTATTACTATGAACTGTATTGATCTGAACCAATTCAGCCACCTGAAATGGCAAATTTTTTTGATAGTGCACACATCCACACCATTTCCCAATTCCTGTAGTTGATGAATTTGATTACTTGGGATAAACTCTGGGACGCCATTTGTGGTGCACCATATAGGAAATTCCCAGGCCCAGACGGCATTCCTTATGAGTTTATAAGAAGTATTTCAAGGATTTATCCTCATTGCTGCTTGCCTATCCATAACCAATGACTTCTGGAAACACGCCTCCTACCTGGAGGGCAAGAGGCCTACATTATTACATTATACAAAAAAAGGATAAGCTGGACTTGGCCAACTGGCGCCCCATTCCTCTCACTAACACTTATACAAAATATTTTTTACTAAAATCATGACTAACCGTCTAGGGATTGCTTCTGCTCTCATCTCCCCTGAACAATCTGGTTTCATACTCAGAAGGTCGGTTTGGGACAATATACACACCGTAGCCAATGTCTGTCAGTCTATAGCCTCTGGAGCACTTGTATTTTTAGACCAGCAGAAGGCCTATGATAGAGACAACTGGGATTACTTCAGAGCTTGCCTCCACAAGTTCCGCCTACCCCCTGCTTCATCAATTTTGTGATGTTTCTTAACGAGATCCGCCACAATGGCTGTGCGTGGCCCTGGCTTTCTCATGAATGTAGTCCGCCCTAAAAGGGGCCTACGCCAAGTGGACCCTCTTAGCCCACTCTTGTATAGCTTCAGCCTTGACCCACCTCTTTAAAATGTGAATGCCCACCTTACTGGGGTCCATGTGTAAGGCCAAGCCCCTGTCAAGATGTTGGCATTTGCTGATGATTGTGTGGTTGGGGTGTCTAACAATCATAATGCACGCGCTTGAAGAAACTATCCAGGTTTACTCCAGGGTAAGTAATGCTGCACTCAACGCGTCCAAAACCAAAATCATTCTCCTTGGTAAGTATCAATCCCGCATGGCCCCAGAGCCCTGTTTCCTATCCGCCTCATCAGCTAGTGCACGAGTTAGCTTGCCATGACCATCCCACACCACCCCGCTTGTGCTCCCCTTTGTGCCAAATCCCACTCTTGGCCCTATCCGCCATTTGGGGGTGTGACTGGTGGCAGGCGTGTACACCTCATTGGCGATGGAAACCCATATACTAGACAATGTGACAAAACGCATAGCTTCCATCAGAGCCTGTAAGACTTCCCTTACAGGCAGGGTAGTACTAGTCAACTCTATGCTCCTCTCTAAAGTTTGGTTTGGGGCCCACGCCATCGCTTTTTCCCCAAGTTTCTTCAAATCACTATACACCCTTCTGCAAGGGTGGCTTTGTTTGGGCTGCCCACCGACGGTGCGCCTGGATGTCATGTTTGGCCCTCACCATAGTGGAGGTATGGGCCTGCTCAACTTTGAGGCCCATGCAGCCAAGATCCTTGGCACCTGGATTGCTGCCGTTACTAACCCTGCAATTTCAGCCCAGCACTGGTCCTAAGCGGCCCGCACCAACTTCTACCATGCCCTGGCCTCTCCAATCCATCCCACTCGCACTCTCTGTTAAAGTATCTGGCTTCGCATCCTTCAGCAGTGGGCCCACATGAGACGTCGCCCCACTTAAAAAAGATCCTCCTTTACATGTGGAGCACTGAGTGGAGGATTTACATTTGTGGGCACACCGCCCAAGGGGAGCCCCTCTCCTTGGGTTCACCCAGGAGGAACAGGGACTTCCCATTCTAAACACAGTGATACCCATGAGCCCCATACCTTGTCCAGGGTGGACTACCTGGACATGATGGACATCCCCTACCCCCTTGATACCCAGAAAACCATTTGGAAGTACGCCCATCACCCTCTTCTGCAGCCACATATTTGTTCCTATGTGTGGCGCTGCTTGAGATGGGCATACCGTACTGCCGAACGCTCTAACGCTTTGCATTCATCCTGTGTCATGTGTGGCCAGTATGGAATGCTGTTTCACCGCCTGGAAAAGTGCCCTCCATCCAAAGCAATATGGCTTGAGGTGCAAAGTCTGCTTCTCCAGGACCAGGCACAGCCCTTCATTTTGTCCAAAGACATGTTTGCTTTATCAATGGCATCCCCTCTTCCACCCTCCCTCCGTGCCTTGGTGGTCATAATTGCCATGTGGACTATCCACACTATTGTCTTGGATGCCATATCAGGCTCCACCACCACCCTCCAGGAAGCTGTATGCAGGTTCAGGTCACACTTAGTGGACCACTTTCAAGCGTGGATGTTTGGGTACCTCCCATCACGTCGCCTCCAGTTGGTCTCATCCTGGTTCCCGGTTTGGTTCATCAACTCAGACCCCTTCCTACATACGTGCTCAATAGTGGCACCTGCCTCTACACACAGACCCCCTTACCTGCCTTGGCGAACCTGATGGCAACAGAGATAGCATTAAATTCTCTGGAGTGCCCTCCTCTAGCTGGAGTTTCGCTTTCTTTGTGTCTTATCAAGTGTTAATCCCCTGATCAGCCTTCCTCAAATAAAATTAAAATTATCATGCAGGATGCGTAAAGTGGAAATGGTCAGAAATAAGCCCAAAAAGAAAATATTTCTATACAGCCTGTAATATGTTCAGTGGCCTTATGTGAAGTTTGATGCTTTGAAAGATTTTTATAATCAACTTTGAATTGATATGTCTGGATATATTTTTAATTGTTTTCTAATTCTATTTTTTAGGTAAACAATATATATATATATATATAAATTTCAACTAGGCTTTTCATGCGGCAAAATTTTTTCTATATGCTGAATCTTGCTGACTTTTTTTTGTAATTTTAAGGGCAAAAATTCAATTTTTTGTAAAGTTAAGAGTTTGATGAATGATTATTTTATTGTTAAAAAGTGAAAGGTTAAAATGGGCAAGGATTAATATAGGGGGTTCAAGAATCGCCTCCTGAGCAACTCTTTCCTGGTACTCAGGATTGCACCTGAAGGCCTAGAACAATAAAAAGATGACAATCAAAAAGCCACTCAGAATGTCCTTGGCTTGACCTAATTACTATATGTGTTTTGAAGAACCTAAATGAGAAGGACCCATGCGCCCTATCTGCCATAGGGCACTGGGCCATCCTATAAGTATTGAAAATTTTTATCTTCTACTCTATCCATTTCACTGGTTTCCAATAAAAATCTTTGAATTTTTTGGCCCTCATTATTTGCAAGATGTCTATGCCATTGTTTACACTTTTCAAAATATTTATGTACTTTTCTATAACATAAAAAATTCAGTAACTTTTAAAATAAACATAAAACTCTTATTTTTTGACGCATATATGAGTTTTAGATTTACATACCACTCATCTTAAAAACGCATATATGCGTTTTTAGATTTACATAAACCCCATTTTTAGACGCATATATGAGTTAAATAATTGAAAGGGCTATCATATAAAATTTCTCTTTCAAATTTTTACATATTTTATGTCTCTTCATAAATTTACAATTATAATGATCATAACCCATGCTTGTTTTCAGCAATTGAACCCAGCATAAGTAAAATTGATTTGTCATTGCCTCTCTACAGTCACTCCACTCTTCAGTGCCATCCTAAAATTTCAAGACTTTTATTCCATAAACCTCTGAGAACCCATTAATTTTAAGAACATGCTTCAACCCTAATGACAAAGCTGAAACGTGGTGCCTACAACAGGGGGACCAAGTTGCAACTAGTAAAAACATTGATCAAAAACCATGGAAGATAACTCTAGTAGTAATCCCTCCATAAAATGAGGGGAGGAGCATAACATGATGGATTAGTACTTTCACAAATTGAGGTACAATCTTTACAAAAAGACAGCCTGGAATTCTGGGCTACATTTGAGTTCAATCTTATCATGAGAGATGTAGGCATTTCTTTCTCCAGGATGACAATGTAGCCAACATTATTCAAAATCTTTTAAATGGGACCTATTCCATTGAGAGTTGAACTAGTTGCTTATAAGCTACAAATGTTCATCTTATATTTGAAGACTCTACGGTTCAGCTATCTTAGAAAGCAATGAGATAGTCATTGGGGCAGAATTCTATCTATGCCAGTTTATGCATTCTGACCTTCATTAACTTCTCAATCTATATGGGCTAAACCACCATGAGGTGTTACAACAGAGATAAATAATGCCGGGCCTCATATCCAATTTGATCAGATAATATGGAATTTATTCCGCTTATGTTCAGGATAAAAGTGATACCATTCAAGATAGCTATCGCCTTATCAATGATGCTCAGAATCTGATCACAATTATGAACTCGGGAATTTCTAGCTACATGGAGGCCCACCTCACTTAACAACTACAAAACTTTTGCTCTGAAGTATGCAGATATATACTGTTTACCTAGTCAGAAGCTTCAGCCCAAACCCAGGCTTTAAAAAGCATATTAGTGCAACAATTAAATCAAGTAGATATGTTTCTTACCCAACTGCAGCGCAGAGCTGCCACCATTACCAAAGGGCCTGAAGGGCCAAGGTCCCAAGGGTCCCAGAAGACTTAGAGGTTCCAAAAGGGCTGAAGGGAGACTTGGTTCCAGAAGGCCCCTGGCCTTTTAAAAAAATCTCACTAACTGAAGGTTATGAAGATCTCATGTGAGCAAGATTCTCAAAAAGATGGAAAAACTTCAAACACAAATTAATTAGATTTAACAGGGATATGGAGTTACCCTGACAGTGGCCCAATTAATCCTGATATTACCTTTTGGAGCTTTAGACTGCAAGATGGAGAATGTAAATTCTTTATGATATTTACTAATAAACAGTTTGGCAAGATGAAGCTGAAATACTCTAGCTTAGATGATTGAGTCAGCTAAAGTGAAACTGAAGTTCTAAACCCAAAAAGCCAAATAAACCATAAAATGATGCCAGAACTCTCAACTGAAGCTGGATTGAAGTACAGGACAACTTGGAAAAGGTACAGACAAATAAACCAAAAAGTCCCTAAATTTAAAATAATTTTTACCAAACCTAGCCACATCATTATGACTGGCATGAATACCTCTCTGCACCATCAGGCTCCCCACTTTAACTCAGTTTCTAGGAACAATTTGTTCCTGGTCAATGAATCATTGAATCGTTTATAAACTCTTATAAGGGCGCTAGGAGAAAGCTACCAATTGCCAAAGGTGAAGAATATACACTTCTGCCTTTGTGAAAAAGTACAAGAAATTATGAAACTCCGCCTATGTGAATGCCAAACCTGGTCCCAGGTTAATACCACTATATTACAAAAGTTCAGCAGTGACCAGACCCTCTTAATTTAAAACAAGCCTCTATGTTTATTTGCCTCAACAAATATTTTAATACCCTCAATTTCTCACGTCCTTTTTATACTAGATCCCAGCCCTAAGTTACTAATGATAAAATTTATTTAGACGAAGCCATGACCACCACCCTTTTATCCCTCAAATCTTGGTTGAAGTTCAGCTCCACATGAGAGGTCTTAAACAAACTTTACGTGTATCAGTGAAATCGAAGCGGCTCTAAGCAAGACCCCATTAATCACACTAAAAAAGTACTTGGCCTCAGTTCAGGCCCCTATAAGTCCTATAGTAAATGCCCTGGAGACTAAGGAGAACAAAGTGCCTATCTGTTATTCTGAAAATGTCATCAGCACGCTAAAGAGGAATGCTACAAGTGACGTTCAAAAGAAGTGAAACATGAGTTGTCAGAAAAAGGAAGATTAACATGAAGAAAGAGACTCAATGTGCTGATGCCCCCTACTAAAATTTCTATACAAATCTGATATTCCCAACAAGGTTGCCACCGGAGAACCCAGGGATAATGAGCTAATCAACTTTAATATTAATCACTTTGATACTGCTTGTCCTTATGACGTGTTGTTAATGTTTCTCACCTTACAGCCCCAATTTGATAGTCTGGATACATAGGTTGTGGTCAAGGTCCATATTATCCCATTAATCGTTATAGTTGACATTGGGTCTCAGTAATGTCTTCTCTTACAAACCAAGTATAATCAAAATTGCGCCCAATCAGCCCCACTTACATTAGACATGACATCTCTGGGCCTCAATGGACCAGATATATAGAGGCCTATTCGACGCTCCCCTTAAACTTTAGAAATTCTGTTAGATAACTCAGCTATAGCTTTAGATCAACTCCAGCTAGAAGCTACTGTTGATTACTTAATTCCTTTTAAGTATTATACCATTATTTATTCTGTTGAAGGATTTTTATCTTTACTAATAACTCACATTACCTTTGCTATTTTAAACGGAAAGGATAGCAAAGAGCGTGTAATTGCTCACACCTGTTAATTGAAGATTAAGTATTGGATCAATCAGCTTGACTACTATGTCCAAGGTTTGTACGTAATACTACTGCCTTATGTAATTGATAGAGCTGAGGGGATGCCTGTGTATTCACTAAAGTATAAAGTGATTTCATCAGGGTTGCAGGTTATATTAGACACTCAATTTCACTTAAATATCCTGACAGGAAGTTTTTTTTGGAGATCTGAGGGGTTGATAATCCTTCCACAAAAGAGGTTTAACTTGCATAGATATTCTTAACCCCGCGTACGCCAGCAAGTTATCTATATTGCTGATAACTTAACTCCAAAAATCTCGCATTGCTGGATCTAATACTCCATCAGCCTACTTACAATTAATATTCATTGATAAAATCAGTTGTATCCATTCATTTGAAAGCCTTTGTGACTTTGGGTTATAAGAGCCTTCCATTGTGGCTTAAGTTACATCTTTGAAGGAGAAATTCTCAACGTATTATAAAATAATAAGTTTGATGAGCTCTTATAGGAGTACTATGATCTATTCTCCACGTCCATATATGACTTTAAAAAATTTAAAGGTGCATACACTGTGGAGGCAGAATATGCTTCCCTTATACACTCGCGACCTTACTGGAAAAAAACAAAGTATAAGAGGCCAATATTACAACCAGCCTAAAGGAGTTGCTAACTTCAGGCTTTCAGATGCCTTTTTGAAGTCCCAGGGTGTGTCATCTTTTGCTTGTTCAGAAAAAGTACGGAAGCCATTAGGTCATTGTGGATTACCAAAAGCTATTTGAAGTGACCCAAAAGAATAATTAACCACTCTCATGAATCAATGAGTCTCTACAGGTCCTGGGTGGGACAGCATTTATCAGATTTGGATCTTGTCAGCGGATAATGGCAGATTAAACTAGCACCCATAGATTGAGCCAAATTTGCTTTAATCACGAACAAAGGGTCATTTGAACTAACAGAAATGCATCAGGGTCTATGTAATGCCCCTGGTCATTTCAACGCGCTATGGACAGTGTCCTAGTGACTTAAAGTTGTTCTGTGTCTTGATATGTCTCAACATTATTACCATGATCTTCAAAATTTTCAACGGTCATCTAGAGAACTTCTTTCAGGTTCTAATTGGCTCCAGGAGGCATCACTGATAATCAAGGCCTCAAACTGTCCACCCTTTTAGCCCTAAATGGACTCCTTGTGCATAAGTCCACTATCACGGAGTCAGTTTATAAAGTCTAGATTAGCCTGCCAGTTAAGGTGAGATAAACAACTAGAAAATAAACCAGAATTCCAGAGGAATAGCCTTCCATATGAGTTGATATCTGATAGGGAAGAAAATGATTAAGGTATAGTGACTATCATGGATTAATGACATAATTGATGGAACAACTGTAAGCATAAAGCTGGTCGTCAGGAGGCCAAAAAAACAAAAAGAAATTTCTTGCTAACCTAAAACATACCCTGGACCAATTCTGAGTTCAGACCAGATATGCCCAGCTCGGTCTAGGGGATGTGCTTGACACACAGCCCTGAGTTACAGAAAGGGAGTTAAAAAGCACTAGCTATAGTCTTAACACTGATGGTTCAGTTTGGTTGCTTAGCAAAGGGTTTTAAAACCCGTTTGACTTTTTGATTTCTAAATCAGGTCAGCCTAACCTACAAAATAAATAAATTGAGTTTAGTCAATCTTAAGTTACAGTACCCTGACCGATGGTAGCGTGCGCCTATTGGTGCACTTAAGTTTAGCACCACTTCCACCAATTGAAGATTCTCCCCTATTATTTGAGTATGTTTCCTTGAGACCAACCTTCCTTGTTGGTCGACTTTATTAAAAAATCCCCCATTAGCTTTACTTTTATACATGATTCCTTGGGCATACCTGTGTGAGAACCTCCTTGAGGAGGTCTCTTCACAGCTTTGGTCAGATAATTTTTAACTAGATTATCGCCCATATCTTGTACACAACTGGGCCGCCCTGGTCCCCTCCGTATCAAAGCACCCAAGAACTCCTGAACAGTTCTCCACTTGGATATGGACTCCCTTTGGGGTCCAACAAAGTTTGGTTATTTATTGGCTATCTATTACTATATACCACGTTACCCACCCTTGCCCTGGGTCTTTTTTGCTCCGACATCCTCCATGGTGCCCTTTTTACCATCTTGCTAATGACTAGTTTCCTGGCAGTGTGGCTGTGCATTCCGCACCACCTCTCTGGGAATGGGAGAGCTACAGACACTCTCTTTACAGTGGCTAACATTCACCGCTACCATTTTAACTACTAACAATCACAATGTTGAAGTATGTAGCTGAAGGTTGGTCACAGTTGTTTCTAAAAGGCTCATAGAGAGCCCCAAATCTGCTAAGATAATGGGTTGCCAACCGAGTGGAAATTTCATGAAACTTTGTCCACTGTGGATAAAGAATCTCCAAAAGCAAGGTGACATCATAACGCCATATGGCGTCTGAAATGAGGGACAACCCCAGGAGCCCACTGTAATGGTATATCCACTTGAGATAGGGAAAAAATGTTGTAACTATGGCCACTATGACCTAGTTATTGCATAGACTGAGGAATATGGCACATATTAGGCAGCGGCTAGCAACTATAGAGTGTATATAACTGGAAAATTCTGCACAGAAATTTGTTTTTTGAAACAAAAACTATAAAATTGACATCAACTGTACCTATGGTGATGTTTTTCAAGTGCTGAGGGCTTGGAGAAAAAGTAATGTTCATATGGTTAAGGGTAATACAAGCCCTAATCCTGTAGATTGACATTTTATATTATTTATGACGCCAGATTGACTTCTTCCTGGACAGCCGACTTCCACTTGAATTTTACCACTAAATTTTCCCTCCTGGCGCATTCTGCTTGTTGGATCAGCAACACTTTGTCCGGTGGGTGACTGGGTGTGCCCAGGGCCAGGCCACATATTAAAGATCCCATTGGGATTCATAAAGATTTTCCGCGCTCAAACCTGTTGTGGTAATGTTTGCCTTTTCTGGCGTAAGGGAAGCACATTGAGGGGGGGTAAACTCAATCATACTGTGGATGACTTAGTTATGCTGGTTGGTGATTTATCATGTTAGCGGACCCACCATTTGGTCCTGAGTCATCAAGGAAGGGTAATGACCACAAACTTCCCGTTGATGGTGGCCTCTTACCACCACCTTTAAACACACATTCCAATTTGCTGCAGCAACTCATGGGTGGTTTGGTAGGGGGAAGGGGGCAAACTTGAGGGGTACGCCATCACCAACCGTTAATCCACCACATGGGCTAAATTTCCCTGGGAAACTAGAGGGATGGCCGCCCTCTTCACCCCCATTTTTGTGTGGAAAAAACTTTTCACGGTTGAGGCGCAGGGTATGCTCCCCAGGACTCACATCATCCTTCCCTCTTTGATCAGGGGAAGCACCATCACTGGAGACTTGGGCAAAAGCGACGTTCTTGTGGGCCTTCAGCAACTTAATGGCCAAGAGATTGGTGATCTTTGAGGGATAATGGGGAGCATTGAGGTGCGGGACGTGGAAAGCCTCCACCAGCTCACCACAATGGGCGCAGTCACAGGCGCTGAACCAGCTATTCTCATATAATGGAAATTCATTATAGGCTTAAGATACTGGACCAAAAGGCGGGATTTAGGCGAGGAAATATTGAATTGACCTCATTTTCCTCTAATCCCTTGACCAAGGTTATCTACAGCACCTCTGGGTCATTCCCTTTAAATGAGGACATTGAGATACGTGGAAAACGGGTGCTGTTTCAAGTGGTCTGGCAGAGTCAACATAAACGTGCCATTGCAAATCTATCTCCACCACATGAGGCCCAGATCGCTTGATTGCATATTTTGGGGGGGCATCTTCATATGCAGGTGTCACATATCCAAGATGATGAAGAAATCCTCTTAAACTCATGGGATGGGAGACATTTCCAGTCCATGAAGCATTTGTAATCGCTCACGGCCTTGATCAGGTACTCCCAAACCAAGGATTGGGTGCTAAAAATGTGCTACGCGTGGTCCACTGTAACCAGAACTTCTGGGCAAAGGCATTAGCAATAAAGATTGAAGGATTAGACCCCAGCGTGTCCTTATATGGCAAGAAGCCAGTAGACGCACGAGTGCCATTATTATATGCAAATTAGGATAATGGAAAAATTATCTGAACAGGTGTCCTGAGCAGCAGAGGCGTAAAAGTGAAGATACTGTTAGAGAGTATGATTAACCCGCTCCATTTGACTATCAGACTGGGATGGTATGCAGTTGAGCGGCATAGCTTAATCTTCATGATAGCCAGGATTTTGGTCCAAAAACGTGCCTTAAAACGTGGCCTGTGGTCAATCACGATCTCATGAGGCAAGCTAAAAATCAAGAACACATGTCAGACAAAGAGCTGGGCCATCTTCTTGGAGGTTTTGGCTGATAAAAAAGGGATAAATATTAAAACTGTTAAAGCGGTTCTTGACCACCATAATTGCAGTAAAGCCATTGGATCTGGGAAACTCAACAATGAAATTGAATGACACCTTGGTTCATGGACCCTCCGCCTGCTGCAGGAGATGGAAAAGACCAATTTTACCTGATCTATATGATTTCATCTGAGTGAATGCCACGATATTTATGATCTATACTGAGATATCCTTGGAGATACACATCCAGTCATACATATAAGTTATTGAATCAAGGCATTTTTTACCTCCTGGGTGGCCAACCGCCGGGGGTCATGGTGAGCCTAAATGACTTCTTCACAGAGTTGGTGAAGAACCCACAGTCTTGACCTGAACTGAATCATCCCCTCTACCAATGTCTAATGAGTCGACTTGTGCATTTGAATTACCAGCTTGTCAAAAAACTTTAGCCCCTCCAAGCACGCTTTTTAAGCCAATAAAACCTGATAGACAAGATGCTCATCTGGTAACCAATATGCCACTGAAATTGCAAGGGGCGCAATAGCTAAGATTTGGGCTAGCGGAATTACTGTAATTAGCTCCTGATCATCTGCCTCCACCAGAATAAACGCAGGGTTCTGACTTAAAAACCTGGGGAGGACATTCAAGGCCCCTTTTTACAAATTTGTATTCAAAGATAAAACAGCAGAGGTCATAATACATCCAGGCGTGGCAATACGCCAATTTTTGCAGTTTTCGGAAAATATAAGGGCCTGATGATCCATCCACACAGTCACCCCAAGTCACAAGCCCTGAAGAAGGTACCTCCAGTGAGTAAGAGACCATGCCACAACATCCAACTCCTTATTATAGATGTCCCAGGATTGTTTGGATGAAGAGAACTTGCGTAAAAAGTAAGCAACCAGCTATTCCAAAGCATCATGCGCTTTCAACAGTATCTCTCCACAGTGGCTGATGAGGTGTCACATGTTAAAATAAAAGGCTTGGTGGGGTCAGAGTTTTTGAAAACAGGAGGCGCCAAAAACACCTCTTGATGGCATCAAACGCCCATTTGCAACACCCCATCCATTGGAATGGAACATTATTTCCCATCCAGGGATGCAGCGGCGCGGCCAACTACGAGAGGGCAGGTATTTTTAAGTTTGACCACGCTCAAGAAGCTCCAAAAGTGCTTTTGGGTGTAGGAGTGGGCCACTTAAGGATTGTCTTGAGCTTGCTAGGGGGACTGGCATAGCTATACTTCAAGAACAAGTTACCCAGGAAGGTCACCTCCTCCCCAAAAGTTACACTTAAAGGTATTGACATAAAGTTCTGCCTTGTGCATTGACATCAGTCTCGTATCCAGGTCTTTTTCATGCTTCACAGGGGTAGGGGAATGAATGAGAATATCATTAATGTACGCTACTGCAAAGTGAACTAGAGGTCACCAAAACATTACTGATCATATGCTGGAATGTGGCCTGAGCGTTTTTCAATCCATAGGGCATCGCTCAGAGCTGAAAGATTCCCCTTCTGGTATAGATGCCATAAGCTACTCCTGGCCTTCCACCACTCAAATCTAGTTGAACGCGTTTATAAGATTGAGCAAAAACACATGGGATTTTGTGATCGCTTGGATAATTGTCTGCTTGAGGAAGATCTTATAGAGACCATGAACGGTTATATTATTCAGATGTTTATAGTCTATTCAGGGGCGCAACGTCCAATAGGCCTTCTGAGTGAAAACTATTGGGGAAGCAATGAGAGAGATTTTCTTAAACACCAACCCTTTTTAAAGCATAATGTCTAACCACACCTTCAATGCCGTGTCCTCTTGCGCCATGTAGGGATACGACGGACAGTTGATGTTGACCACAGAAACCATTAAGCAGCAAAACGGGTCATAATAGGAATGTGATGGAAGGCGATTAGCTTTTCCAAGATCAAATATGTCCTGATATGATACTAACGCTGGAGGAAAATCTGGCGGAAAGCCCACGTGGAAAAGAAGCAAAGTGATGGAACCCACCCCCATTCCTTCATGGGAATGATAATAGGGGAAAATCCCCCAACAATTAAGTATTTGTGAAGGATAGTATATTTGAGTCCAGGTTAATGTGAACCTGCTTCCAAAGCCACCACCCCATCCCCAGAATAATTGATAAGAGCAGATCCAACACCGCGGCAAACAAATCAAAAAAAGAACTGTGAACGTATAAGGTACCAGGTTTCATATCATTATGAAGCCAATAAAGCGGAGGTCGCTCCTGACGCCAATGCATTCACCTCCAGATAAAATCTTAATCCTGCATCAGTTTTAAACCATAAAGATCCCCGCCACTCTCATGTCCAAAAAATGCCTCAATTGACACCCTGTGCATACCCAAAAAAATTACTGATGCAACAAAAATAGGCAAATTCCTGTTTATTGGCCATAGCATGGGAAACCACTGGCTGAGTAGTGCTAAGTGCTGAGTCATCCATGGAACAGGAATAGGGTGGAAGATTAGAACCTTTCTTGGGAAGAACCTTCTCAAATTCTTTATGTTTAGATGCTGACAACATGGGCGCCAGGGTATTAAGAGGCACTAGGTCCTTTACAGGAACTACCTCATTAACCGGCGCCAGGGCAAGGGAAGGGTAAGAAGTGGGAGGGGGAGATACTATAGCATCATTTGGAACAAAGACACACACCCTAGGAATATGTCCAGAACAGGACGCTGGTGAGAGACAGAGAGCACACTTACTTATCAATCATTTCTCCACTTAAAACTTCTTCAGGGGGGAACCTGTCAAAAACACCTACTACACCACCCAATTAACACTGGAGCGTGGCGCTGATAGTTATGGCTATCACACACACCTGCTCCAAAAAACACTACTGATTTAAAGCAGAATGGTTGGCAGAAACTGGATTTAAGGAATTTAATACCACAAAAACGTCCAATTGAAGCCCAAGCCATGAGGCTGACTTCAGAAAGCTTAATGATGAGGCCAGACCAGACGCCTCTGTGCCCAACATAAAGAGCCATAGCAAATGAGCTGATCTTAATACTGGTGATTGAATTGCTGATGATACTAATGTGATCAAGGGAGTAGAAACCCCCACTTGGTTGGACAAGAGAAAAATCCTGTGCACCCAACAACGAGCATACAACTCCACTGTATCCAAAAGAGCTACACTCCGCTGGGCATCCGTCAGGGAGGAGGAAGTTGCTATATTGCCCAAAAACCACACTTTTAACTTGGCCAGGGCATCTAAAGCCTGGTTTGCAATTTCACAGAATAACGGACAAAACCTCCCTTTGGCAGAATGAAGCTGGAACTAAATCAGGCAGGAGGAAGTATTGGGTCAGGAACTCCACCACCACACACACGGAAAAACCTGAAAAAAAGCAAAACTGACCAAAGAAAAGAACAAGACTAAGTACCGATTGCAGGTTCATGTGGTATAATGATACCATTTCATCACTACTTCTAGCAGAATGATGGAGATGAAGGAAACTAGTGGTCAGTTATTTTGTCAGACCAATCTTATAAAATTGAAACTATCCTGCTAATTGGGGTGAGTGAACAACCATAATGCAAACCATTTTGCCAAAGGCATAGCCGTACATATAACCTGATTTCTGGTGAGGAAGGAAACAATTGAGGGACAGAAAATAATGATCACCATTACTATCATACCTACTAACAACCACGCCATTGCAGCGGTGGTGGCCATGGTTTCGCTACAGTTGATTCTTTAGAGCCCACAGGGAACCTTAAATCTGCTCTGGTGACTTGGGTTGCTGACTGCACAGAAAGTTCAAAAAACATTTCCCACTGGAGAGAAAAAATCTCAAAAGGCAAGGTCACATACTGATGCCATATGGCAACCAAAAATGGGGGATAACTCCAGGAGCCCACTATAACATTATCCCACTTAAGGAGGGAGGGCAGCAATGTTTTACTATGGCCACTATGGCAGAATCATTTCATAGACTGGGGAACATGGCACCCACTTGGCAACAGTTAGCAAATAGAGATTGTAATATATAATGGGTAAAATTCTGCGCAGAAATTGTTTATTTAAACAAAAAAGAACTTTGACTGACAACTATACCTGTGGCAATAGTCTTCTTAAGTTCTTGGCGTAGAGGAATAAATAAAATTTTCATTGACAAAGGATAATGCAATACCATTTAACGTTGGCAGATTGACATAATAAAAATTTACAACGCCAAATTGATTTCACCTTGACAATCTGACTTCTGCTTGATTTTTGTCGCCATATTTTCTCTCCTGTCACAATTCTACTTGGTGGATCAGCAACACTGTCCAGCAGACAACTGGATGTGACTAGGGACAGGCTGCATATGAAAGATCCCTTTGGGTGTTTATAAGGATTTGCTGCACCTGAACCTTTTGGGAGTAGTCTCGCTTTTTCTGGTGGAAGAGAAACATATGGAGGGGGTTTCAGACATGAACTACTGCGGATGACTTATTTATGATAGCCGTTAAATTCATCAGTGATATTGGACCCCCCATTGGGGCTTAAGACTATCAAGGAAGGGGAATGATCACAACCTTCCGGTGATGGTGGCCTCTTACACCGCCTCCTCTAAACACACCTCCCTAATTCGCTGCACCAACTCTTGGGTGGTGAGGTATGGAAGAAAGGAGACAATCTTGTGGGGGTAATCCGTCACCCACCGCTCATCTACCACATGGGCTAAATCGCCCTTGGACATTAGAGGGACAGCTGACTTCTTCATCCCATTTTTTGTGCAGAACGGAAATTCATCATGGTTGAGGCGCAGTGGGTTCTCCCCAGGACTTACAGTCACCAAACGAGAATCCAACCTTTAACTGACTATCTTGTGATAGAAAAGATGAAACAACTCCAGATTCTTAAAGACATACAGGTATTTCTAGATATAGTGGGTATTATAGGCATTTTACCGCAATTTGCTGAGCTTGCTGAACCTCTGATGTATATGTTGCATATAAACATCCCTCTGGAATGGAACCCAGATCAAGACCAATTTTAGATCTCATTTGGACGGCCCTAGAAACCCAACTTATTTTTATTTCGCCAAGTTTTGGTCACCCTTCATACTATTCACCAAAGCCAGTGACATGACCATGCGGGATATACTGGCTTAATTTGAGGAGCAGCAAGTAGATAGGTCTGTAGCCTACCTAGACAAAGCTTTCTCAAACGCTGAACAGAATCATAGTGGTACTAAGCAAGAGTACTTGGCTGTACTACCGGCAATTAAGCACTTCTGCCCTATTTATACCAAAACTACCTTAACATTGTAACTGACCACACACCACTAAAGTGACCTTAACAAATTAAGGATAACAACGGTTGATTGACCAGATTGGCTCTCCAGTTACAAAGTTATGATTAACCATTGTATTCCATTATGTAACGGTCAGCTCAAACTGATTGTTACATTTTGACTCGAGATTTGAATTCTGAATCTTGAGTCAAAACGCTATTTTTGGTTTTAGAGGTTTATGCGGGGCTTGGCGCTGAGCTGTGCTCCTTCCCAAGCTATTCTTTATGCTTTTAGGGGCCTAAATAATAGTGTGGGAGGGACTCCCCAGAAGGGCGACCTTAAAGGTTGGTCCCACGAGATTCTATCTCAGTTTAGAATTCTTCTTCATTTCCTGCCTTCTCGTGGGTCTCTCTGGTGGCCATGGGGAGCCCTTGACATATCTAACCTGGTATCCCACAGCGAACCAAGTTTTTGTATCCAAAAAAAGAGGTTGGTTTTCAGGGCTCTGGCCTGCCTAGATAACTCGGGTTTTTGCAATCCTCTGGGTTTTTTTCAATGTGTGGTTTGCGGTGCCATTATACTATTGGAATTAAATTTTTTCACACGTTGATTTTTTCAAAAGAAATTAAGCATATTTTGGGGTCCTATCCTCACTTACCTGTGTCATCTTTTATCGCTTACAAAATACCATAGATTCGAGGTTGAATTGTTGAGTATAATGAGTCAAAACGGTTACCTTGAAGGAATCTCATATCAGACAATTGTTTGGCATCGAGGTTCCCACCATGGCAAGATGACGGTCAAAAACTGGGACGTTTTTGACCGTTACATGTTATGGATTGACCCATCAATTTGTAATGGGTTATTAAGGATGCCAAACTTAGCAGTATTAGTTCCTGAAGAATATCGCTTTATGATTTAATAAGCCAACCAATTCTTTGGGATTTGAAACTCTGAAAACTGTGAAAACACTATGATCAATGTTTTGAAACACAATTACAGAATGGCATATTGTACAACTAATTAATGTAAAGTGGCTACCCTAAGTGCAACCCACTTCTCAAGCTGAAATTATCCTCAAAGTTACTTAAACATAGGCTATGGAGCAGTTAAGAAGACCTACAATTAGTTTAGAAAACAGTAGTATTGGACCCAAAGTCTTAATACTATACATTAATTATTGGATGCTTGTATAACATACAGGATCCAAAATAGGTCAAGCTCTCACTACCAGCATGAGGTTTTAGCTCTTTTTTGCCGTTTAGTATCATTATTGTGTACATTTATGGCCCCTACCCATGGGCCTCAATGGTCATCGCTATATTTCATTTAAATCAGCCATTTCACCAAATGGGGTGGGGCTATTTCCATCCCAGACGCTACTGTTAAGGCCACAGCCTTATTCATATTTTTCTCTATTTTAGTAGAATAAATGTCCAAGTGGTTTGCTCTTGGACAATGGGTTGAATTATATTTTATTTAACCGAGGTAAGCCGACCAGGGGACAGACATTACCGAATATATGTGAAACTAAGAGAATAACTAAGAAATATAAAAATTGGGCACCCAAGGGTACTCAAGTTACCCCTGTTACCAGCGGGACTGCCAGGTATGGGGGGTTGGTGCACTACTCCGAGGGGGTTTCCCCTGTTATGGAGCAGGTGTGAAGGAAAGGGTCTGTGTGGAGGAACCAGAGTGGGAAACCATGATTCTATGAGCGCTTTTTGTCTTGGTTTCATATATCCATAGAGCCAGGCTTGGAAGTGCTCTAGTAAGTGGACATGGAATCTGTTAATAATCCCATGAATGGTTGGGACCGTGCCCTTGAACGCATCTAATGCAAATGTGTGTATTGTCCACATTGCAATGGGTATTATTAGGGAGCAGAGGGTAGATGGGATTGGTGACTTGATCTGGAGCGCGAAGATACTCTTTGATATCAAAAATTCCTGTTCGTTTTGAATCTTGAGCAGGCGTGCGACTTCCTGCCATATAGCTTTGGTTGGGGGGCACGTTTCTAGGTGGTGATGTAGGGATCCCTCCCCTCCACATACTGCACATGTTTTGTGGAGGGAGTTGGAGCGGTCCGCCATCCTATAGGTCCTTCTCAAACAGCGCCAGGCGTTTGCTCTTATCCTTGGTTGTAGGAGTGGGTGGTGTGTCATTTTTTCACATTGCTTTCTGTGTGGTTAAATCATAGGGAATGTCCAGCATATCTAGGTATTCTATCCTAGCTATGCTTGGGGTTGTTGGTGAGCATATCCCTCTGGGAGTGGTTTTCTGGGTTTCTTAATTTGAATTGGGGGCTGGGTCGTCTCCTTCCCTGTATAGTACCCATGTTCTCTATGGTCCATCCCATATGGCGGATAGTTTGGAGGATATGTTTGAAATGAGGGGAGGTACCATGCAGACCCGTTGCAGTAGGGTGCTTGGCAAGGTATGAAAGTAGTCTAGGTGGACTATGTGGGTTGCTTAATTTGAGCGCCTGTGCAAAGTTAGTCCTTGCTGCTCTGGACCAATGTTGTTGCGGGAGGTCTGGAGCAAGGATTTCCTTTATCCAGGTACCTAGGATGTGATTGGCATGGCTCTCAAAATCTATTAGTCCCATGCCTCCGCTTGAGTGTGGGCCAAATAGTGTTTCCATTCGTATAGGAGGGTGAGAGCCAGGCCACAGCCAGCCCTGGATAAGCGCGCGAATTGAGGTTATAAAGGTGGGTGAGAAGGCTAACGCATGGGCCTGGTACCACAGTATTGGGAGGATGAGCGAGTTATCAACTGTAACTCGTCCTGTTAGTCCTGGGGTTCTTCCCTTGAGGGAGGCGACGCGTTTGATACCCGTTGTAACAGGTTACTTTCCATTGTCTCATTAGCATATCCCCCTGATTCTAGCCAGATTCCAAGGTGTCAGACAGGAGTGGTGGTGGGAGGTGTTGCAAAGGGTAAAATAATTGGGTTTTTTCTTCGATTATTGGTGTGAGGTTCTGATGTTGTGGCTCAATTGTTTGTATATTTGCCTAAAAGGATGATTTCTGTCTTCCTTTTGTTGAGCGATGCATTGCTCACCTTGGAGTAAACCTCTAGAGTGTGTTCCAGCTGTCAGGCATCTTCATTGTTTGCTATACCTGCTACGCAGTCATCTGCAAAGGCCAGTATCTTGACTGTTGGTTGTCCTTGTGCGGTTATCCCCATGAGACGTGAGTCAGTTACTCGGAGGAGCGGGTCAAAGCTGAAATTTTATAGCAGTGGGCTGAGGGGATCCCCTTGTTTGAGCCCTCTGCGTGGTTTGATATTGTTTGTTAGGAATCCAGGGCCGCATACAGCCATGGTTGCAGATTCTGTCAGGAGCATCGCCCATTTTATGAATCTTGGTGGGAGTTTGAAGGCATGTAGACATTCTTTTAGGTATGGCCAGCTAACACGGTCATACGCCTTTTCCTGATCCAAGAAGACCAGGGCACCAGTTGCTTTAAATTGGCAAATGTTTGCAACAGGGTGTATGTTGTTCCAGATTGAACGCTCCTGGTATAAACCCAAACTGGTTGGGTGATAGGACGTCAGATGCAATTGCGCCTAATCTAGCTGCTAGAATTTTTGTTAGAATTTTTGTGTCAGTGTTAGAGAGTGCAATTGGGCGCCAGTTGGCCAGGTCCAACTTGTCACCCTTTTATACAAGGTTTTAACGTAGGATTCATGGCCTCCTGGTAATAGGCGTGTTTCCAACAAATTCTGGTTCATTGACGCCAATAGGAGGGGGGCGATTTGTTGAAAATTTTTTGTAAAATTTGTAGGGTATCCCATCAAGCCCTGGGCATTTCATATGTGGTGCACCGCGAATTGTTTCCCAAAGCTCCTCCTGTGTGATAAGGGATAGTATATTGTAATTTGGTGGTGTACTTTGTATCTTGGCAGTTTGAATAAATTCTTTTTTTTGTGGATCTGTTGGCATATCGCAATATAATTCAGTGTAATAGCGGTGTACTTCCGCCTTGACCTCCTCAGGGTCAGTTTCCACGGTGCCGTTGGTCTTGCGGACCTGTGTGCACGTGGGCTAGTTTTCACGTGAGTGGAATTGGCAGAAAAAGTATGTCAAACAGGTTTCACCTTCCTTTATGAACTTACCTTTGTTTGATACTTTGATTCTGTGTTGATGTTCAAAGATGAGATTGTTAAGTCGGGCTGAAATTTCTGCCCATTTGTGTCCCCAATAAGGGCTATAGCCAGATCTCAGAGTCTTTATTTCCAGGTGGTCTAGTTCTTCCAAGGTACGCTTGATTGTGGCTGTATCCGCGGTGTACTTGCGTGATGCAATATGTCAGGTTTTGTTGATTAAATCTTTTTTGAAATTTTCCCATGTTCTGATGGGATCTGAAGTGAATTAGGCTGTGAATTCTGGGTTTGTAGCCTTGTTTTCAACCCAGTCAGATATCTCAGGCAATCTTATATTTTCTGGGTGAAGCATTCTCCAAGGCGACACCTGTGTGTGGGATTGGGTTGGTGCTAACTGCACCATAACTAATCGGTGATCAGAAAAATTTATCTTTTTTGGTGTAAATTTGGAGATTCTTGAGTGGTGGAATGTGGGATGAGGATGTGGTCAATATGATTCATTGATATGAGCAGTCCCTCACGTATGTTGGGTCTTGTCATATGGGGAAGGATTGGTGAATTTGGGGGAAGAGCATCCTGTAAGCCAAGTGATGCCTTCATTGTGCGATATTCAATGTGTCCAGGTGGGTATCCCCTGGGATTAGGCTATCAATCTGTATTGGGGTTATCCCAGCAGTTGAAATCGCCTAACATGATGATATCTGGTGGGAGGGTGAGGGTAGAAATTTTTTCAAATTTTTTTTTCTCTCAGTTGCAGTGCACGGTGCGTAGATACATGCTAATGAAATTATTTCATCTTGGCATGTGATTGTTGCTACCAGGACTCAACTGTGCAAGTGTGATGATGAGTTTGTAATTTTAAATTTTTTGTTGTTTTGGACTATCACCCCACAGTGAGACGTCTATACTGATTGCGATGGTGCGACCCTGGTTGACCAGGATTCTTCTTCCGCTTGTAGGCAGTGGGTTTCTTGGATGACCAAGATGTCTACAAGATGTTTTCGCAGGAATGCCAGCTTTTTAGCTTGGGACTTATGAGCCCTGGCTCCCGCAATATTTAACATCCCTATTGACACTGAGGTGCCCGTGGCGCCTCAGGAGCAGTTGGGAGGACCCTCTGGTCCTATCCCACTGCGGCTCATTTTGGCCATGCTCCACGTCTGTACTCCAACTCTTTCACTGCCATTGTTGGTTCCCTTGATCTGACCCAATGATTCAAGTGAATTGCAGTTTTTTGCATTTGAATCAACTTTTCCTGCACAGGTCTCATGTTGATTTGATGCGGGTTGTTGATTGGATTTTATATTATTGAGGTTCAAATTTATTGCATTGTGCACCGCATTTTCACCCAAATTGCAGTTGCATTGTACCTCAGTATGTGCATGACTGATGACGCTTTGTGGCTCAGTCTGGTTACTTTGAAAATTTTCAACCTGGGCATATTGTTCTGATTGGTTGGTTCAATGAATATCTGAAATTTCCTCCTGAATTTGTACGTGGTTAATGGCGGATTCCGCGTGTGCCGCCGCTTCAGCCACTGCTCTCTTGCGGGCTTTTTGTGCTGCTTTACGCTGTTTACTTGTAACTGTATCCACGATGGAGTATAGTCCATCTTCACCCCAGCGGAATGGGTGGTGGCCATCAGTCATCTTGGCAAAGTTTTCATTATCTTCGTCCATAGCTTCTTCACAAAAATCATTTTCCATTAAGCCCTCTTTTACAGGGCATGCATGTTCCTTGTGGCACCAGTGAGCCACAGTGGTTGCAAATGGGTGGTGCGCGTTCCGGTGTAACCTGGAATGCAGCTGACTGGCCCCATCTGTGAAGTGAAATTCTGCTGCGCGGGGAATTCTGGATAAATCCTCTTCCACTTCTGGGAAGGGGTTGATTACAGCGATAGCTTTGCCCATGCACAGGTCAGGTATTAAGCAAAATCTCTGTAATTTGAGTTGTTGGATTTCTCCGTAGGCCACAAGACCTTTGCGGAGCTCCTCCTCGATTACCTTATGAGGAAGGTTGGTGGGGAGTGAGTCAAAGGAGATAAACAGAGTTTTTGCTTTGTTCCATCTGGTGTGTGTGGTGCGCACAATTTTTTTGCCCTCATGGAGGGCAATTTCCACGCAGATTTTTGCTGCAGCATTGGCTTCATCGGCCATTTCAAAAACCAATATCAATCCAGCCGCAGCCCATGTTGTTGGTGGCTACGTACACCACGTGAGAGAAAAGTGAGGGCTGTGCCTCACATGTTTTCTCCCACAGGGTTGGTGACTCATCCCCAAGGAAGAGTCTGATTCCGTGTTCCACCTTTGACAAAGGTTGGTTGAATTGAATGTACATGTATTGCACGTGCTTTACAGTAAATACCATAAACCCAGATGGTGTCTGAGTTTGCAATTTTTTTATGGCTTGGGTTCCTGGTCCCCCTCCAGGGCGTTTCTTGCCCTTAGTTGCACCGGTAAGCGTACCACTTGCTGTGATGCTCGCCCATGTTGTATTATTTTTGTTATTAAAGTCGCCCATCTTTCCTGTGTGTGATTATCCAAATTTGCTGTTCGAATCAAATAATAGTAACTAAAGTGGTTGTTATGAGAAAGAAAAGCAATGGGTTGAATTATACCTCCCAAGTTTTTCAAGAGCTAGCCTCCATAATTTATACTGTCAGCACATCACTACTTCCTATAATTCTTATACTAATGGGACAGCATAACATGCTAATGGTACTTAATTTTTTTCATAAAATGTCAGAGTTGAACACCATGCGACTGAGCCATCACCCGTCATCTGCACTAATTAAATATAAAATAAGAATTCACCAGATAATAAAATGTCATCATTCCATTCTATGTATGAAAGAGAGCCCTGACTGCACAGCAGTTTACAGCTCTTAATAGACTTCGCCGCTCCTGGGACTGGTGAGCTAACTATGAGGGCGCTAGCCAATGAAATAATCAGGCTAAAGGCGCTCGCCACCCAAGGAATTGTCTTAACAATCACAAAGCAGAGTATGCGATCTAATGATATTCTTCCAGCTCTTCACATGGTTGGTATTAAAGATATTGTAATGTTCTACCATTATCGCCCTGGTGGGTGATTTAACATGTTGGACACCTCCTTTTTGGACCCTAATAAGTACTAGAAAAGGCTGGTTCTAAATATTATATTGCTGATGTCATTAAAGGCTTGGTAGTTAATTGCATAAACGTTAGGTTCTTGCTACTGTATGTCCGCCCAAGGTAGGATCTCGAGGGACAATGTCAGTATCTGTATTGAAGAATGATCCAAAATTCTAGATTAGACTGGCAAACCATTACCCGTTCTTCTCTAAAATGAGCTACTAGAAATTGGATGGATTGTCGCTAAATAGGCCTCTGTTCTTAAATGTTAAGAATTAATGAATGGTGTTCAAGGATCGTTACCTGATGCAACTCTATCCTAATATCCAGGATTGCAACTTATAAACCCTAGAACAATGTGAAGACAAAATCCATAAGTTGACCCAAAGAAATAACATTTGATTGATCTCCTTACTGGATGAGGTTTGAGGATTCTGAAAAGAGGAGGGCCCAAGAGCACTGTCTGCCTTAGGACACTAAGCCATCTTAAATATTGAAGATATTTAACCATTAAAATTTATCTTATCTTTCACTATCAAATTTATGCATACCTTACATCTCTTCAGATAGTTACAATGACAGATTTATTTGACCTAGTATAGCTGCTAACAAGTAGAACCTACAGAAGAAGAAGTGCATCACCATCGCCTCTCTACAGCCATTCTGCTCTTCAGTGCCAACTCAGAAATTCAAAACTTTATTCCCTACTGCTCCGGTCACCCAAAATTTTAAGGTCCAGCTATATCCCCACAAGGAAGCCAAAAAATGAAAGGAGAGAAAAATAATGAAAATTTTCATAAACATTCTTACAAAAATTATGAATGAATTAGGGAGCAGGTTTAAGGACGTAGTATATCAGTAGGTAAAAAAAAGGTTATAATTTTTTCTATAGTGCATAATGAAAACCATGGAAATAAAAATATGGTTCCACCACCTTTGAAATCTAAGGGGAGGAAGAAGTTGCTTCTCCCAAGGAGGACCCTTAGGTATTTTCAATAGTAACAACTTGCTCAGCGAGGCCTGCACACAGACCAGTTATTTAAAATGGCACCCTGACAAACTGAATTTTATTTCTCGCCTTATCTTGACCAATTCAAGGCTAGTGGTGCCACTTATCATGCTTAGATTGCGCAATTTGGGGGTGAAAGTTTACACAAGGATTATCTAAATCATTTCAACCAAAATCGAAATATACATAAATTTTAAAAAGATTCAAGCTCACATGGAAGAAATGTCAGACTGGCATAAGATCAAACCATTAATCTCTGCATTCAATATCAAAAGTGCTGCCCAAGTTACTTGTTATCTAGAGCTAGCTCAGTTTCATATCATGCGGTCAAACACACTGTGCTTAGACTTTATGAAGGGATCTATAATATGGATCAACACAAGGTCAATTTTCTTACCATTGACTCTGATGCAAAGTTACCTTCATCATATTAGTGGACAATTTTAATCATGAGGATCATATTTAATAGGAGTTGGAAATTTAACTGAAGCCAACATGAGTATAATTTTGAGTTTGGCTGTGGTTCTATATCAAGAACGTTATACTACAGTAACGTCCGATTCTAGAAGCATGCCCCTGCTTAAGATGATCAACTACCTATGATAGTTTACTTTTACTTTTAGACCCCTAAGATTGGACTAAAAACAGTATATGATCACCAGCGTTCCAAGTTTAATTAACAGAAACTGGAATAATCCATCTATAAACCTCAGAGTTAAAAGATGAATGATTTCTAAAGTTGTGATGTTTCTCAGGCGAAGTAATCTAATAGCAATAGGAGGGTTTCTAAACACTAAATTATATATAGAGATGTAAAATTATATGTAATCAACTCAAATACAAAAAATCTGGAAAAAGAATGGGCGGAGTAAAAAGGAGACTATCTAATCTTTAAATACAACCACGCTAATTTAATATGAAGAAAACAATACTTTTATGCAATTACCTTTGTTTTTCTTCAAAGAATCTATTATATTGCATGATTGTTATTGATATACATATAGTAAGAACCCATGAACGATCATAGAAGTTGCAGTCCAATAAATTTAAGAAAATAGAGATACTATATGCTTGTCACCAACCCAAACAAGGCTCCACTTATGAACCACACACCCCCACCAATGTATTATCTTTATATTTAAAGGGATAATGACCATTATGATAGATATGATTACCAGAGACTATACACATTTTTTGATCTGCCTAAAGTGTTCTATAGACAAAAACACCTCTAATTTACACATGATGAATAACCACATCTCTTTATAATAGGAGTGTACTTATTAGATATCTTAATGGTAAAATTTTTGGCAATCTCTGACACTAGAGCATCGTTAATATTATATAAACTTAATTGGTGGTGAATTGTCTTTTAACTAAATTTTCCACATGAGGAAGTATATATACAGTGAACACTGACTATACCATATCTAAAGTGGCATCTATTTGCTTATCCCTGAAATATGAACCATTTGACGTTTCAGCACCCAGAATCATGTTGCTCAAACAGTATTACAACTTATAATTGGGCAGCATTTATAAAACAAATTTAGACCGCCATCAACAGGGAAATGAAATGTACAACATTTTTTGGTCAGAAAATTCAAGTTTATTTTACCTTCCATGGTATGTCTAAAATAGAAGCGCGCCATCATCACTTATACTTTAGTCCTAGCCAAAGATTATCCCTGCAGTATCCCAGCTTCAATAAGAAGTTAACAGTGCAAACAGATGCATCTCTATCCATTATTTGGAAGAAACTTTCACATATGTAATTAGGATGTTGAGCAATACATACCTTACTGTAATAATAGATTTAATTGTCAGGCGCAGAACTATACTGTTACTGAACAAAGAAGTCAGGCTGTAGTTTAAGCTCAAAAATATCTCTGAATCGAGAAATTTGGAGTGAAGTTCAAGGTTTTTATATACCATGCGCCACTCACTGGTTACATAAATCATTGTGACTAAAGGTAAAGCTAGTGTGCTGGGCCCTATATCTACAGGCCTACAACTATAATCTAGCCTTGTTCCAAGGAAAAGACCCAATTACATAATGTCTTGCACAATCACAGAAAGACAAAGTAACCATGGATATAACAGTTTTGATGAACTAAAAATGACTAGCACATAGTACTCTAACAATTTTCATAAATGGTTCATTTATTGTACAAGAGCATGTCCACAATTAAAAAAGCAAAAGTAAAGTAAAGAAAAGAAAAGAAAAAAAAGGGTATGCTTATTTATATTAGATGAGAGATAATAGAATGAAACTATTTAGTTGGTAGTAATCTTATTAATTTTCTGTAAATTGCAATAAATATTTCTTTAACTTTCACTCATATTTTAAAATATCACCGCGGTCTTTATTGACAACATGATAGTTTTAATAACAGGGGGTGGAAGGCGAGTCATAGGGTGTATGGCTACCAACCTGAAGGTTGCAGGTTTAATTCCCACCCTATGCACATCGATTGAGGTACCAGCCAAAGGAAGCTATTGGTGGTTAGTAGGTCTAATAATACGAAAACCTTACCCATGATGTAACCAGAAAAATTTAAGTCCCAATCTGGAGGTAGAAAAACTTTCTTCAACGGAGTTGACCCTGTTCAGGTTTCATCTCATTTCTTTCTTTTGTTTCTTTCGTTTAGTAATGCCTGTCCCCTGGTTGGCTTGCCTCAGTTATATAAAATGATAGTTTTAACAATATTAAACCTCTTCTATTAGGAAAGTGTCTGTAATTCATCAGTTTATTGAGATTGAATGGGGGAACACGCCCAGACAACCAGGGAACATACCACTAAAACAAAAGGTAACATGATACTGTGATGATTCTGATACTTATATGACAAATAATGCAACTATATTATTATATAAGAGCCAGGTAGACTAGAAAAATGAGGACTTAGTTAACCAAGGAGGATTTTAGACCAAGCTGCAACTTAGAGACTAAGCTTTTATTTGTTTAAATTGGAAGCAGTACATATTTCACCATTGGTGACTTTATTCATACTAAAATTTAAAAAGTATAAATATGCCCTATATGGGTTGAGACCTCTTTGAGGAGATCCGCAGAAATGCCAGAACAAAGTTTCATTACATAAAGTTTTTTTTACAAAGTTCTATTATAGACAGTTTTGACCATAAAAGGTGTTGGTTTAGAAGTAAATGACTATAAAGAGGATTAGGAACGTGAACTAGGCCATTTTGGTGCAGTTCAAAGCTTATTATTACTAGTAAGATCAAACTTTCATCAACAGTTTCGCTATAAAACAAGTAATCCTGAACTATAGTTTTTAGTTAGAGTTAAATATTGGCAATTGCCAATACAATATCTGGAATGGGACTCAGATCTCCAATATTGATTAAACGCAATGACCTATTATTCTTAACTGAATAACCAACAAAATTTAAATCTAAATTTATTTGAGGTATGCCAACAGGAGGATGAAAAATACCAAAGCTCAAAGAGAAAAATAAAATAAAATAAAAACAAACTGGCCTGCCCAAAAAGGGTGGACGAGACAAAATTGAAACACAACCAACTAGATGTGACAGCAGATAACCGCTTATACCAATGTTGGGATTCTCCCTTTATTGGGGGAAGCCATGACTAGGGATCATGACTCGCCTATATGAAAATGCCATATTGGGCTCCCCATTAACTTGTGTTGAGCCTGATCTGAAGTATTGGGGATTGGCTCTAATAATTTTAAATCAATTAATAATTGACACCAGCAACTAATGCCAAGGATATTAAAACCTCAATTGGGTCACATGGAATTACCATCCAACGCTGACCCAATCATTTAGACCTTTTGGGATCACGAGTGACTAATACTGAGAATGATCCCAATCCCCTTTTGTAATATTTAGCATTTTCTATCTATATCAGTTGCAATTGAGTCTGAGACCTCCCTATCCCAAATCCTTCCCTTCCCAGTCCCAATTCTAGACTCAAGGTCAGATAAATAACTCACGGCTTATTTTAATAAACTCACCATTTATCACAATCTATTTTCCTATTTTAGCTTTACTTGAGGCTTTGATGGTCTATCAACTTGCTGAGGGCTTTGAGGCCCAGATTTATGTATGCCAGGTTTCAGTTGCTCCCCCATGTCCAGACAAACACCATGGCGGAAGAGGAGGGGGATTAGGGGCTCATACTCAGCAGCGTCTTCTTCTTCTAAGAGTAGAGAATAATCCAAGGCGAAGAGCAAGGGCATAGGGTTCAGTACTATATTTAATTTAAGGATGTAAATGAGCATTTGACATGGAAATTGTCAATTGTAAAAGATATGCCCATATAGAGGCCAAAACTTTCTTGATTGAATGTGGACGTTGGGAAGTTTGGAGAATGTGGCAATATTGGTGCAGGTAATTTTGGCTTTTGGATTCCGTGCTACCACTGCCAAAAACTGGATGGCGTTGTTGGTTTTTTATAAAGATGATTTATATCATATCTGACTACCAGAATGACAGTTGAGGGGAACAATGGGAGGTGAGATCACTCCTGAAAGCATCGCCACTGATTTAAAGACAGCTTTGTGGAGGGGATGACAATCTGGCTTGGCCAATGCTCAACAGCACCTGGTGGCACTTCATAATGTATCAGCGCTTGGCAGGAAGGTATGGAAGCGAGGGGGCACTGTGCGTCCCATAAGCATTGATGAGCCATTACTCTTGTGCTGAAAAAGGAGCAATATTTCGCCAATTCATCAGTTTCAGCTAATAAGCCCCACGGGTTAATGTTGAACTGAATTTGAGCCTCAAAAAAACTGATTACTTGTTGATTTTGAGGGAGCATGGGATTGAACTTCTGTCCAAGCTAGTTTTTGATTGGTAGGTGCATTTGTGGCATTGGGCGGGGGAGGAGCCTGAATGGTTGCTGTGGGCTTTTCTGCAGCATCAGGTTATTTTTTGAGAGGGGGGGGTAAGATAGTACCCCATAACAAAAACAGCATGTGGTTGGTTGCGTATTGGAAGCCAGAAGAGGAGGCATTTAGCCAGTGGAAGCTTCAGAAGATGGACATTTTCATTTTGTGTAGTCCAACATAAAACATGATCTACAGATAGTCTGCCAGTTCTTGACATGGGTCAAGAGCAGATAATTGGAGGCAGAAGATACGACAGCATGGGAAGGAATAAACAAACAATTTTATTAAATTTAGGGCTAATCATGGCAAACTCTTGAGGCCAACTGAGGCGTTTGGTCCCATTGGGGACTACAAATTGTATGATGGGGTTAATATAAAGGATGGTAAACCTTCAACCAGCTCCTGATGAAGCACTGTGGGGGAGGGTGGCTGGGCAACCCAGCGAACTGAATCGACATTGTAATTTCTGTGAGGATCTGAGTGCTCGTCATAAGGATAGAAGCCTCTTAAAAGACTAGGGGCACAGTTGCTTCAGTGGCAGCGTCAGCTTCAAATGTGAAGCCATGGTCAAAATACCCCTTAAAGGGTCAGAAATCGGTAAATTTGGCTATTTTATATTACCGCCTGTGCCATTTTGATATTTACTTTGTCCAAATATGGGACAATTCTCCCATGATTGACCTGAAGGCAAAAATTCATGTGAGACTGGGGGAGCATGAGTGGACTGTGAGGCACTGCTTGTATTATGCATGGTGGATGTTGAGATCCATGGACGGAATGAAATGATCCCTGTTTCTGTTAGGACTGGACAAACTAGTATGAGCGCTTATCCTATCAGAAGGAAAATGATGGGAGTTTCACCGCTGCCCCACACTGTAGAAGCTGGTGGAGAATTTGAGAAACTCATGGAGAAAATGGTTCTGGGAGGTCAAAGTTTTTTAGTTTAGCATAACTTTAACTTTTCCATTTATTCATAAGTTATGCTAAGTTGTAATAAAAACAACTAATAAAATTAAGGCTTGTCATATAACACTAACTGCCCCATCATGTGACCTATTAAAGCTAAATTATCAAACTTAGACCTTAATTTACGTTAATCTGAGAATATCTTAGATCAGGGAGGGCAGACAACTTATTCTCTTTGGCCTTGATAACCTCCTCCTTGATCTAAATCTGTACTTACAATTATATAATAAGACATGGCATCTCATGATGTGTAATGTGAGGCCTTACTCTTGTTAGAATTAATGTGCCAAGTGAAAAAGAGCTTACATTGGGGCATTAAAGTACTCATTGTATAATTCATAGCCACATTGCATCTCCATTCTAGTGACTATTAGATAGAATCCAACGGTAAAGAGTACATTACTATAAATTAAGAAACATAATCCCACCGCCAAAAGCTAGGATATGAACTGGTACCAATTTGAGCCAATTTTCTATAGTAATATTTTCAGCTATAAAGGGAAATTAACATGAAGGGCTCCATTATAATCATTAAGGCGCCCACCATCACAGCTTTGGGCGTCATAGAAATTCTTTGCCAGTCGCTTAAAGGCTGGTTATTACATTGTTTTATTGCTCACCGCTGTCACTTGGGTTTTAAAGTTAAAGTTTTAAATAAAAATCAGAATCGCATTGCCTTCAGTATAATGTCTATAAAGCTGTAAGTTGGGTTTATGTACAAGTTGATAATGGTTGGAGGGTTTATATACCTGGTGTCCTCTGAGTGCCTCTTTAGAGCTACCTCCAATGGCCGCCAATACTGTCATCAAAAAGGATTATTGCATTACCAATCACATATAACAGTAATTTGCAGCCTTCCACTTGGTCCAAAGGTAGGGTTAAGGGTTATAATTCTGAAGATTGATAACATAAAATTTAATTTTTTCATTTTCATAGCCAAAACGTAAAAATTTTCAGGCATATAACGTTCCAAGGAAAGACTTAACTTCCCTTTGGGGAACTATAGTACCCAAATTAGCACCCAAAATATACAAGACATTGTTGTTCTAAATTAAGTGAGGATAGGAACCACTGTGCGAAAAATAAGTAAGTACTGACCAGCAAACATGTACCTTCCAAAACAGCAAGCTTAATACGGTGAGCAATTGTGCTCACGCTTCCCACATAGTGGCTGAGCATTTTTCAACAGGAGTTGTTCAAGAGGCTGTATATTGTCTATGTCTGAAATGACTGAGGACGTTGGGATCATGGAGACTTTTAACTTGTGGAATTAATATTAGATCCTCATTGTACACTCAAATTGGGGCCATCCTGTCCCTGTAAGTCCAGAATACCATCCCTTCATGCGTTCTATTCTATTTCTGTACAGAAGCAGGAGGGGTTCAAGCCCCCAGTAGAGCCTCTCTCTCATATCAGTGACCTAGCTTATGTTGTGGATGAATGAGGGTGTCTGCCTGGCTCTAAAAAACTCATCTCTGCCCCCATTTCCTCACATGATTCGAAAATGATGAAGAGGTGCAGAGAGGTGTCAGTTTAGGACCCTCTAGTAGGACCTTGAGGCTCATCTTAAGTCTGGCCTGGTCACTGGTGAGATTTCAGAAATCGCCCCAACCCACAGTTTTAATACGAGCTCTAGTTTGTCAAATAAGTTATATTGAGACTATATTATTGATTGAATCGCGGATTGAGTCTGTAGATCACGCATATCAATAAAGATGTTCATATGGTAATTTATATCAATTAAGAGGGGTCTTGTGGAACTGCTGTTTATGACTTACCTATCCAATAAACTGTTCAAAATCGGTAGTATCCTTCTAAGTTTCCCCTTAATCTGATGTACAAGCCATCAAACTTTTCATGACGTCATCTGAGACTTCTAACGCCTTTCCCCAAAGTCCACCGGAAAAGTCCAGTCTGCTGGTTAGGGTGCCCAGCAGAGACTTTTTCACCCCTAAATCTCTGACCTCCATTTTCCACCCTACTATATATAAAATCGTCCTCCTTAATATAAGTTGTCTTATCTCATAGTTTACTTTCCGTTTTATTTGAATAAAGAGAACCAAACCTGCTTCAAGTAGTTTGCCATGGAGTCCACCCCTCACCCTTTTTCTTCTTAGCAGAAAATGGTATCCTATGATTAACACCACTTTTTGCAAGTTAGTTTAAGCTTTTGGAGTAGCATTGTGATTCACTAATATAGAAGATTTCTGCAATATAGTAGAATGCACATGCTTTGGCCCTCCTGATCCCATCTGCCAATCCACTGAGCATGCAGTTATGATATTAATTCAAATATTCTATTTAAATCCACGATAAATCTGGCGCAATCCTACCATTCCAAGTAGCCCCATTATTCCAATTCATTCCCTTTATAAATTTGAACAATCACAAATTTCTGAGGGGTTATTACCCTATATGCTTCTCCTTCCTAAGGGAGTTGCCCAGTAAGAGCCGCAGTTCCCCCATTACGTCCTCCTGGATTGTTATGGGGCTTTAGTATGTTTTAGCCAATATTCTACTCACAAAGACCTAAATGCATTAATAACAAAACCAGTTCTAATGATCCTTTTGGCATGCTGGGCCATTTGTGGGCGTTGATACAAACAAATTACATGGACAGACTTCCTTCAGTTATCTTGAATCCTGACAATAAACCCGCCAGATAATTCAGTACTCTCTACCATTCTCTTTATGATGATTGATACTTTTGCTTGCCTAGTTGTTTGGAATCCAAACTTGCTTGCAATTATGTAACTCTTCTCCCTTATTCTATATTTCTGTGTTTTGTCTCTAAATCTATTTGTTTATTAAATCAGTTAGAGCAACGTTTTTAAAGAAAGCAACCTAACTGGCCAGTTGCCAAGAGGCCTCTTCCAACCATGACTTCTTCCTCTAAGTCCCTTTCACTCTCAGCTTCCACTTATGAGGAACAGGCTTCGCCTTTCCTATTACCTTCTGTTATGGGAGTATTAAGGTCACTGTGTAGACGCTCCTGGATACAGAAGCATCTGGAAACTTTATGGACCTTATAATAGCACGTTAACTAAATCTAGACACTTATGTGGCCTCTCATACTGGGCGCATCCTCTCAACCTATGAAGTGTCACTTTTTGCATCAGCCAATACAATTTTTGTGCATAGTTTCTGCTTCTTCAATCATTTCTTGGATGGACCTGATTTAGTATACCCTGTAATCCTTGGTGTATGCTGGTGATGACATCACAAAATAATTTCAAGTTAGATAGTAGTTCCCTTTCCCTCACTAAATGAGCTCAGTAGAATATTCTTACTAAATGATACCCTTGCTCTTGAGACCACCTTATATCTCTCTTACCTCTAGCTACTCTCCCCAAGGAATTTCGCTAGATCCCATCTTTTTTGCCCCATACAAAGAAGTATTCAACAGGAGTCTAGCTACTAGATTCCCACCTCAAAAAAGTATGATCTAGCAATTAAAATGACGGAGCATCTCGTCAAGGTAAACTGCTCTTTTTACCCATCAAACAAGGGTTTAGGACAAATCTCTAGAAATATGGCTGGATGATACGATGAAAAAATTGGATTAAAGAGAATTACTATTACATTGCTCCCAATATTTACTTCAAGTTGAAGATTATGGAACTTTGTTATCTTGCGTTGATTATGGGCATGTCATTAATGTGACAGTTCTAGACACTTACCCATCCCACTGGAACAATCTATAACCCAGGCAATTTTCAACTAGCATGTTTTCTCTAAGTTTATTTTGGTAAACGCTTTCAATCAAGTAAGACCCAACCATGGACAGGAGTGTCTTACTGCTCAGGCACATAGATAAGAGACCTTTGGTTCAAAGTAATGACAATTGGGTGAAGAACACGCCAGCAACCACTCAGCGACTCATAGATAATGACCTGGGAAATCTACGCTTCTCCTGCGCAGTTTTTTATATTAACGACATTAATGCCATTCGCCCATTCATGAGCAACATGACAAAGATTTTTAAGCGGTCATGGCGGCCATTTACAGGGCTTGTCTCTTTGCAAAGCTTTCTAAATGCGAATCCTTTCATAAGGGAGGTGACTTTTCAAGGGAATCTAGTTTTAAAAAGATCTATGCGGCTCCTCATGTAAATTTGAAGCAATTTAATCTTGGCTAAATCTACTATTCAAAAACTCTGAAGCTTTCTGGAGATGGTGATCTCTATTCAAGGAGTTTTTCCCATCTTTTCTCAGCTAGCAGCTCCCTTACATTCCCAGACTGTCAAGAACACTCCTTTTAAATGGACACACAAATGACAACAGGTGTTTGATTATATTAAAGAGGTTTTCCTTACCCCGCCAGTTCTCAGCCACGCTGACACGTCTAAGCCCTTTAATATGGCTTGTGATGCATCTCAGTTGCTGGGGTGTTATGCTTCTCCAAGAGCATGATGATTCAGTCATTTAGTCGTCTACTTTTCTCAGATATTCTCAGTTACTGAGAAGGAATGAGTAATCTAAAACAAGGATCTGGCGGCAAAGACTTGCTCAATATATTCACTGGCGCTACTTTCTCTAAGGTGCCTAGCATGAGATCACTGTACGCATTGACAACTAGTCCCTGTTTTATTATAGAAACCCACAAAAAAGCGCTATCATCAGGACCTCACATACTGGATCTATGCAATTTTAACTTTAAGTATGAGTTTGTAAAGGGCCTTGAATGTCTTGACAGACATGTTGAGTAGCTACTGCCACAAATCCCAGCATAGATGAGCTCCCTGACATTGCCACCGAGTCCCTGACACCAGATTTTGAATCTTGCTCCTCTTTCCATTTCCTTTACCAGATTTTCACTAAATGTTCCCTCCTTGACCAAATGCTCACCGCCCAGTTTAATTTCCTAGAAGTAATCATATAATATGAGAACTTGGAATCAAAGGCTCATATGCGTACTCTCTACGCCCTAAGAATAGAGTAATCTTTTTTCAAAGACCAAGTTTAGCTCATTCTGGATTTCTTGAACAATAAATCCAAGATCATTTCATTCCCCCAACTGTGGGGCATACTGAGTGCAAAAGTGCGAAGAACTGGTTAAATGGAGTTATAACTGGCCAGGATATCCAAAGGAGATCCCCAAATGGATTTCCCATTGTGTGATGTGTGAATGATCCAAATATGGTAAAGCTGGGAAGAGCCTCTTGCATCCATTGCAACAAGCAGAAGGTTCCTGGACCTCAGTATCTGTAATTTTTGTTGAAGTTTAACCACTTAGAAGGAATATGATGTGATTATGGTAGTGTCATGGACAAGAAAAACTCCAGTTCCAACTGACATATAATTAAATATTTGTTTGGTGAACCAACTGTCATGAAAATGGCAGAAGAAGTTTAGACCAGCCTGCCAGTTAGGATGTGTAAGCACCCAAAAAGCAAGCCAGAATGACAGAGGCATTGCCGCATGTATGCCGTTGTATGGAGCTGTGAACTGGGAAATGATAAACTGTTGGTGTAGGGCAATAGTGAACATCAACCTGAGAACAAACCAAATGGAGACAATCCCAGACACTGGGGGTCTTACTGCAGGGGATGGTACCATAGGCATATTTTCTACAAGGTCACCAGCGGGTAGGTTCAATTCAACTGAGGAGTCAAGGGATGGATCCTTGATTGGAAATTGTGGATGTAAGGCCACAAGATCCCAGTATTTTGTTGGCGGATGTTTAAAATAATGGGGTTGAATTGCCAGAAATATCTAGCTCGCAGAATACAGTTGATGATGGTAGGGGCCATAGTGACCATCAATACTGGTAAAGCCCATCTGATATAGGGAGCAACAAGCCACCAGGGAAAAGCCATTGGGAATATGGCCAGAGGGATATCAATAAATCAAAAAATTGGTAGTTTTTTGGAGGCAAATTATATTTAAAGGATTGTTAAGAAAATTGACCAGCAATTTTATCAGTGTAATGCAACTGATTATATAGTGGTCAATTGATGCAGGAACAAGTGGGGATCAGGTCCCTTAATTTTTACCTATCCAGTGAATTATTCAGGAATGGGGGCAAATAAGCTCAATGGGAACCAACATCAAAAATTCAGCGGCAGGGCAAGTCACTGTCAGTTCAACCTCAAATGCCTAAACTGAGGCTTGACTGCATTTCTGACAGTTGGCATGATGGCATCTGGCCCGATGAGCAGTGGGAATCCCCCAGGGCCACCCCATATAGGGGCTGTCCAAATTGGTTGGGAACAGGTTCAGGATGCTCAACCTGCCCATGCCCGGTTGCTTCCATTCATTCAGTCAAAAGTGTTACATCAGCCACAACTCTCGATGTTTCCAGAAGGGAGCTTCAAACTATCATCGAGGGTGTCCAAGGCTACAACCTGCATGTCAGGGATCATCCCAATGCTTTTGAGAGGGGGTTAATTTTGACAATCGTGGTGTTGGCCAAATCAAAACCATTAGCAATTCCATCCAAAGATAAAATTTTTATCTCTTTTAAAATATGTTGATTCTTATCATCAGGCTTGTTACCACTTGTTTTCGGTTCAATCAACTTCAGTTCAGCAATCTGGGTGCAGATTTCCCTGATCAGAAATACAAGTTTGGCTGAGGTGAGTGTGGGCACCAGGGGAGGGATCCAAAGAGGGCGGGCTGTTACCCAGCGCTCATCTACCACGTGGGTGAGGTCACCTTGGGTAAAAAGGGGTACAGCCCCCTCTTCAGAACCTTTTTAGTCGGAAATGGGAAGAGGGCCTGATCTACACACAGGGAACATTCCCCAGGACTTACATTACCCTTTTTTTTCCAAAGGAAAGGCACCACTGCTGAAAAACTGCACGAGGGCCAAATTTTTGTGCGCCTTGAGTAACTTGATCGCCATTACAGTTGCAATTTTTTTGGGGGGGCAGGGAGCGTCGGGGTGGGATTTGTGAAATGCTTTGACCAGTTCCATTCATTTAGCACAATCGTGAACCTTAACCCAACTGATCTCATAAGATGGATACACTTTCCAGGCCACAAGATATTAAACAGACCAACGGGACTTGTGGGATGATAAGATATTTTCCTTTGGCCTCCTCTGCATTTACCATAATGATCAGCTCAGGATCCGTGGAAACCATGCTACTAAAGGGTGACAACTGGGAAATGTGGAAGAAGGGGGCTGTTTCCAGTGACCTGGAAGTTTTAACCAGAACGCACCATTGCCCAAATCTTCCTCTACCAAAAGGGTCCCAAATGCTTACTTGCAAACTTATGGGAGGGTAATTGCATTCTCAAATGATGCACATCAAGCATAACATAGGATCTCATCATTATGTCATAACCCAGGAGTTACTTATGATCCATGAACCGCTTTTAGTTTTCAATAGCTTTGGTGAGGTGTTCCCGCACTAAGGATCGAGTAGACCTAATATGGTCAGCATGATCCGTGGCAGCTTGGACCTTGGGCTGCAAGCAGGGTCTGACCAAAAAGGAAGAATTTTAACCCAACATCGCTTCATAGGGAGAAAACCCCGTGAAAGCGTGAGTCCCATTGTTATAAGCGAATTGAGTGAGGGGAAGGTCATTAGCCCATGTGTCCTGTGCGGCTGCAGCATAGCAACACAGCTACTGTTGTAGGACTTGGTTAACTAGCTCAGTCTGTCCATCATACTGGGAATGATACGCCATGGAGCAACAGGGGTGATTTTAAAATAAAAAGAGTTCACTCCAGAACTGCGCCATGAACTGTGAGCCATGGTCACAGATGATCTCCTGTGGGAGGCCAAACATTGAAATCACATGGTGCACAAAGAGATGAGCGTTTTCCTTTGACGTGATTGCAGAATTGTAGGGAATAAAAAGGGAAAACTTAGTGAAATGATCCACCACCATCACCCCTGTAAACCCATTAGAGCAGGGGAGTTCACTAATAAAATCCATAGACACCAATGTCCATGGACCCTCCGCCTGCAGTAAGGGGTGTAGAAGCCCATTTCTACCAAAGCGATCTGACTTAGCCTGAGCACAAGCAATGCAATTGGTGATCCAGGCCAGAACTTCCTTAGTTAAACCTGCCCAATTGTAGGTCCGCTTGATCAATTTGATGCATATCTTATTGCCCAGATGGCCGACCATGGGGGGATTGTGATGTGTGCAAAATATCCCAGCTCTGAAGAGAGGGTGTAAAAAATTACTTAAGTTGTTATCAGCAAGCAACCTAGTAACCTTTTTACTGCACAGGTTCAGTTTCCTTATGCACTTCGTTGAGTTGTATAGTAGAATGAATTATTAATCAATAAAAAGTATGATGACTATTATCCGTAGTTGTGTATGAATAAAATATTTTGGCCACCGCTTGGAGAGTTTTCCTGATTAAATACTCATGAAGTTGAACTCATAGGGATTCGTTCCCTTGCCCTGTTCCACCCAATCTTTGCTAAGATACCCTGGTGACAGTCTCTTTGGTCCAACACACAGTTGGCAGCATTCCCCAATTGTGACTCCTTCTTCTCTAGATCCCCACTTGAATCTTTGCTCTTTTCTCTAAGAGTCTTCTAATTATCGCATGCAGCAATATTATCCTTGAAACAGAATATCACAATGGAAGTTGATGATAGTTTACTCTTTAAACTATATCCTGGATGAAATAACTTAGAACTATATAGCTCTGTTCTTGTAATTACTCCTTTTTTTATTATAGTGAACCCTAGGGAATATACATAGTGGGGATTCGGTCATCTAACCCTAAGTTGACACCTCTTCAATGAAATGGCAGCCATTACTGTTGAATCACCCATCCTCATCTTGGCAGCGATGGTCTTCCCCATCCTGGCTAGGATTTCATTATTAGACATCCTTGAGACCTAAAACAGAAAGAGTTGGAAAACGTGTCCCTAAAGTTTTCCTCTCAATTCAACTGAACCAACCTTATTTGGCTAGCAACCTGCTTAGGTAATGGGACTTATTACCCATTAAGGCAAGTCATGCACCAACTGATCAATTTTCTAGTTGCTGGTGGCATCCCTTACCTCACAATTTACTATTTATTCCCAATTGTTCGGTGATGAAACCTGACCAATCCCAATCAGTACACCTGATAGTTAATCACTACCAGATGCCCCTATTTTGTCAGCAACTCCACCTGATGTGATCTTAAGTATTTGTCCAGATCGATCCCTGATGGATACAACCAGACAAATATCACAAAATCCCCCAAGCGTAGTTACTCTGAAACTTGGCCCAACCAATTTTCTGATTCACTTCACCTTAGGAAATTTTCCCATAGCAATTCCAGATAATCTAGCAGGCTGGGAATATGGGCTAAAAATCCCAACGCATTCCCCTCTTGCCTAGATTTCCATCAAGAAAAGGACTGGGGCATGAGAACACCACTTTTAACACTTGGTCGAATACTTCATTGGTTCAAGAGGAGTACACTCATCAATTTTCAATGTTGCTCGGGATGACCTTTGGCATACAGCGCTCTTCCTTTTCCGCCTCACATACCGCCTTCTCAAAGCGCAGTCCTCATGACCTACTGTCATGCTAGGCTGATCTATTTACTTGTTACAATATTAGTCTTGGGATCCAGTTTTCCCCCATCAGGGTATATGACCCACTGTCATATTCAGGATTCTTGGTCCAGCGTCCTTGATTTCCTAATTTTTTCCTCTTCGTAGACAGTATACTCTTGCCATCAATGTTCATTTCATGGCTCAATTAAGAATGTTATTTTATTTGCCCTGGTTATTTCTCTCATAACCTCCTGGCTCAAGTCATTCCTAATTCTTCCCTTAGAGAAATTATCCTATTAATTTTGAGATTAATTTATCTGAAATTGGAGCTTTATGTATTGTAGAGTGCATAATGTCAACTTCCATATAAGTCTGGCATCCCCCCTCTCATCCAGCCCATATGTTAAAATCCAAGTCATAATACCAGAAGCTTCTGAAGAGTTTTCTGATCAAGACCTCCGTCTCTTCCAGCAGGTGAGTCAGGGTGCTCGGCGGAACCTCTTCTATGGTCCTTCCAGGACTCATACGCCTAGTCTGGTGCCAGCGGCTAGTCCTTCCATTGAATTACCAGAAATGGTAACTAATCCCTCCAAAACCAGGCTTGCAATCATTTTAAACAACTAACAGCCGATTCTTCCTCTGCCATCAATTCTAGAGTTGGACTTCAAAAAGCTCCTGGATTTGGCTCCTTTCATTGATGCACCAATTATCATCATAGATGCTCCAGAGATTATGCCGTTTGCTCTTGATTGCTCGTTTCTTGCCAGGTTGGACCTGCTTCCTGAGTTCCTCTTCTGACTCAGACATTATTAAAAACCTGCTGTTCTGCCTACTGAGCTCACCATTGGTAGCAGTATTCACTTTGAGCTCCCCTACACTGAACTCTGGGCCCAAATAACTGAGGCTTTGACCCTAGCGCTGAATCCATCTGATCTTGATAATATCCTGGATCGGGATACCACCACTTATGCTCTTTACTTTGCTGGCCAAGTTCTTCGAAGTTGGTCCATGAAGCTTCCAGCCTTGCCCAGGCTCCACTGTTCATTCATCTTTAGCTTCTGAGAAGCCCATAGTCGTCGCTTGAAGGATGCAATCCACTCCCTGCATGATTATCTTTTCTCCACCGCTTCTCATCAGTATCTTCTGCTGATGGCGTTGATAGGAGGTATGATTTGGCAACCCCTATCAAACATCTCTTGTTCATTGTCAGCCTACATGTCTGGTGTTCTTGATAAATTCCATTGTCAGCCGCTCAAGACTAAATTTCCAGCTTTGGCGCCATATCGAGATTACTCATGGTTATTCACTGATCGCCTCTTCTTATACTGTCACTTTCCTCCCACCTACGGGGTTTCACAATTGGCTTCATCTGACATCTCAATTTCCCTTCCCCTAGTCACTTTCTCACAGGGCTCTGCATACGCTCAAAGAATGTGGTTTTGTGTAGGCCTAGCCCTCACTAGTATCCAATATAATATCAATTTCGAAGGGCTGTTCCTTTCTACCACAATCTATCCTCCCTCCCCAAGAGGTGACATGAGCGGAATCATCCCTGTACTGAGGACAATTAATAAAAATAAAAGGTATAAAATTATAATTTTATATCTGATTTTTTCTCTGTGCGTTTTATAATAATTTTTTTCCAATATCTTTTATCAATTTTTTATCTTTATTCTTCTTTTTTACTATGGGACTTGACCTTGTTTCAGTTCAGCGGTCCATCTTTTTATTTTTCCCCCAAACTGGGTCCTGGGTACTTAAACCTGCCAGTTTTCTATGGTTAGAGGTCCTTTTTTCGAAATTAACCATATAGATTGGTTCAGAGGTCCTTTATTTGGACTTAACCTAATCATCAGGACATGGCCAACTTAATGGTTCATCAGTCCTTCAGGAACTCTTTTATTTTTTCATTGATCCATCACTTTATTTACTTGCATGTACACAATTCACAACTCTTCCATCCAAGATATTCTTGATGGAGTAGGCATCAGTCACCATCTTAGCAATTAATTTAAATGGACCCAACTAAAACGCATCTAGTTTGTTTCTTTTTCTAAAATCATGCGTATCACAATAGGCAACTCTTTACCCTATTCAATATTCTGCTAAGGCCAGTCAGTTCTTATCATTGGTCAATTTTGCTTGTATACTTTTCTTCAAGTTTGTATTAAATGCTTGCAATTGCATATAAATCAGGTTTTCGTTGGTCAGTTCAGGTATTGCTCAGTACTCATCCCTAATGTAGGTTCCACCATTGAATATTAAATCAGTGGCAACATGGACTTTCTCCTGTATAACAACTCAAACAGCATCTTTCCCATCTCCTTATGATGACTAATATTGTAGGCGAACATCACCAAACTCAGGTACATTCCCCACACAGATGTTCTTCCTGCAATAAGCTTCCTCAGCATCACGGCCAGCATTCCATTCACCCGTTCTACCAGTCCGTTCATCTCCAGCCAGTAAGGTACTGACATGACTCCTCAGATCCCCATTATCTCATTTAATCTTGGGATCACATGAGATGTGAAGTTGGTTCCATTGTTGCTAAGCAGGACCTGTAGGCATCCATGCTGTTATACTACTTGATCCAGGATGAACCTCGCGGTACTGGTAGCGTCTATTTTTTAGGGCCTTCGACCTGACCCATCTCATTAGATGGTCAATGCCAACTATAATGTACTTGACTCCACCTGCGCTCATCATCAGCGGTCCCATCACGTCAATGGACACCGCGTGCTAGGCAAATCCAGGGTGGACCAGTCAGTATCCAGTGTATTCTTATGTGGTTTGTGCAGCTGGCACTCCACACAGAAAGCTAGATAATCTGCGACATGGTAGTTGATGAATTCCCAGTAATAGTACTGACAAATATGATCAGTTGTTTTCCTCAGGCCTTCATGCCCAACAACCTTATGAGCTGCTTGCACTATAGCTGCTCTTTCTGACAGTTTCAGGAATAATAACCGCATCCCATTGATTGTCTTGAAATACTTGTCCATCCATGGTCTCAGTGTTTTTCATTGCTTTCCAGCGCACCTTGTATTTCTCAGGGCTCGTCCCCAAGTTTTCCATCGACCATTTTTTAGAATGCCTCATCCGCCTGTGGGTATACCATCTGGACCATTAGTAACTGCAATAATCCATCTGCATTCTGGTGAGAAGTCCCCGCTCTGTGGACAATCTCATGATCATAAGCCTGGAGCTTAAGTACCCATTGGGCCAGTCGTCCTTCTGGCTCTCTTAAATTGTGCAGCCAACTCAGCAAAGAGTGGTCCGTTACCACCTTAAAGTGCGTTCCATGGATGTACAGCAAAAACTTCTTGCATGCGTAAATTACTGCAAAGCATTCCCACTCAGTCACAGTGTAGTTCCTTTCAGTTGCTGAGAGTGTCCAGCTCACATATGCCACCAGATGTTCGTCCCCAAGTTTATCTACTTGGCTTAGTATGGCACCAATCGCCATCAACAAAGTATCAGTTTGAATAATAAACTCCCAATCGAAATTTAGATATTTCAGAATTGGCGAATCCATTAAATACCAGCATAGCTCATCGAAGGAGTCCTGGGTCTCTTCATTCCATATAAATCTTTTTTTCAGATCCTTCAATAAATGGAATAATGGCTTGGCTATTCGGGAGAAGTCCTGAATAAATCTTCTATAGTATCCAACCATCCAAAGGGACACTTGGATGTCTCAGAAACTCTTCAGTACAACCATCCATTCTATGGCTGCTATCTTCTGGGTTTGCGAATGCAATCCACTGGAGTTGATTATGAATCCCAGATATTCCAACTCTTTCTTTTAAAGAAGTGGCACTTCCTTGGATTGAGCTTCAGGTTAGCTGCGGACATTCGCTTGAATACTTCTTAAAAGTGGTTTAGGTGATCAGTAAACGTCCTACTGAACACTTTTATATCATCCAGATATACCAGGATGCACGACAACTTCAAGTCGCTCATTATTGCATCCATGGCCCTCTGAAATATTGCAGGCGCATTGCATAGACCCTGGAGCATCCTCGTCAGTAAGGATATAGCCCATGCACGGTAATAATTGCACATTTTTCCTGGTCTTCCTTTGGCTAGTCAATCTGCCAATATCCTAAGATCAGATCCATAGCTGAGAAATACTTTGCTTCTCCAAAACGATCTAGTGCATCATCAATCCTCAGAAGGGGATACAAATCCTTGTTCATAATTTATTCAGCCTTTGGTAGTCAATCACTACCCAGTTGGATCCATCCTTTTTTTTCTTCATGATCAGAATTGG